>CM067298.1:28871626-29081626 GCA_034231615.1 Meghimatium bilineatum | reverse complement strand
TTCGGCAGGAGTTTGAGAGCGAACATTACAATACTGTATTGTGTCATCTGTGTAGACATCACTAGATCGCCCTGTTGTAAACCACGGAAACTAGCGTTCTGCATATATGTATGCCATGTTTGCACAGCAGACATTTGTCACTTTTTTGTGAACACAACATATATATCTATCTTTTGTATCGGTTCTATGACAGAAGAGCACATAATACAGATTTGTCCACCATATGATAGTAAACAATCACGTGATATCATTTCTTTATTACTTAATATTTCTTAGTAATGTTTAAATATTTCAGCAATTTTGTAGATTGTTAGTTATCACTGTTAGTAATTTCGAACTCAAGAAATCATAGAACAAAATGTTAAGACATCTCATAAAACATCATGATATATTAGTAGATAACCAAGGTACTAAAAGCATCACATTATGTACCAAGGAAATACAGCTTAGAAGCTGGTGCGAAGCAGTCTGGCTAACGTTTTATGGTTCTCGTCCAGGTAGTGCAGATGGAGATGGTTGATAATTGCAGAAGACAAACAATATCTCTGAATAGAACCTCTTGGCTCCCACAACCAAAACAGTGACAGCACAGCTATAGACGACTATGTCATGTCCGAAAGCACACGACCAATAAACTGAGCTACTCTGCGGAGTAGTAAAAAAAAAGGTAACGGTCCCATGGCATCTGCCGTCGGGGATGAAGATAACTCTTCATGTACTAAGCCGCATAAACTACTACGTGGGGTGGCCGGTTCCCTTTCTTGCTTTTGTCCAGGTAGTGCAGAGTAGTAAAACACGTCCGTTAAATACATACGAAGGTACCACGTCGTTAGAGCGCAGAGCTAAGTACACGAATAAGTGAGTAAATAATAACCATATGAAAGCAATGTTCATGCTCGCGAACAAGCTTCAGCTGCCTTCTGGTAGCAGGTTTGTGTGAAAAAGGTAAAGGCAGAATAGCATGCAGTCCCAATACGAAGATTATGTGAGTAAAAGCTGATACTTGGGGAACGAAACCTTGCATAAGATGGCGAACCAACCTCTGTCCAACGTTATTGTTTGAGTAAGTTTCTATACCGGAACAAGGCTCACAGCAGAGATAAGGCTCAGTGTCTGAGGACAACAGAGGACTGGACTGTCTGATTTACATGAGACAAATTCACTAACAGCGGAACATCTCGTACGAGATAGAAGTGGTCGACCCAACTCTAACTTTCTGCTTGCCGTCTCCTCGAAATTGTCACCCAGGGATTTGTTGTGGTATGTAAAGTAGAATGACACAGTGATAAATCGTCATGGTGTGGAGCTGATACACTTTTATTTGCCTGGCTACAGATGAAGACTGTCACATGCTAAGACAGCCGTGTGTCCCCAGGGCAAAAAAAAAGGATGAAATAATAGTGACACTGTTACCGATTATGCACGCCATAAGATGCGACGAAAGAGGTATTGTAGGTGGAATTGGTTGTCCCTTTCCACAGATGGTCAAAGTGATCAAGAAGCCATGCTGAAGTCGGATGTGTCAGATCAAAACGCAGACAGCGCTGCATTCTGTAGTTCATGATACAACGCATTCCCCAGGCTACAACCTGTCAATTTGCATGCGTTTGAGAACACAACGCAGAAGAAGAAGAAAAAAGAGAGACTAGGAAAGCTCATTTGAAAAAAGCATGCTGAAATCGGATTTGCTGGCCAAAGGGGTGAAAATAATACAATATGCTGTAAAACGTGTAGTGCAACGCACGTTATGCTCTTGGGCAAAAATCACACCAGTACTCATGCTGTTTGTTTGAGAGCCAACGCAGAGTTGAACATCTTATGAATGATTACATCCTAGATTAAGATTAAATGTTAAACATCTCATTAAATATTATATCCTAGATTACGATTAAGTGTTAAACATATCATGAAATGATAGCAGTCTTCCACGGGCGATTATGAACAGTTTCAGACTTGTGTTGTTGCATCTCTCTGGACTGTGCGGAGATGGGTGCACAGTCCAATCCCGGCATTGCCACATTTTGGGTACCTATGATCAGAATTGAGCTTCTGTGTGTTTGGTGTTCTGTTTTCTGACAGCACGTTTTCTGTTTAACTCTAAGATTTTATGTAAGGTTTGTATCTAATATTTCTTATGCAACTCTAAGATTATATGCAAGGTTTTATTTTGTCTGTTTTCTATGTAACTCTCGTTTATGTAAGATTACTTTTCTATGTAAGATTTTATGACAGGTTTTATCTAGGGTTTTCTACGCGTATGTAACTAAGATTTATGTTTATCGAAGGTGCAAGCACCTTTACTGGTGTTGTTGCGCCACATTGCGTGATTCTAACCTACAGACTGCCAGGATGTGGTGTAAATGTTGAAGCTCTTTAGAGACCATTTCAAAGAGTCATTGAAGCGTTTGTTTCTGTCTACCGGCCAGTGGTTTTTCCTTGAGGGGCACGATATCAGCCTTACATCAGCCGTTTGGGGATGCATTCGTCACACGCACACAACACGTTCACATCTCAGTTGAGTCTTCTTCATCATTGTATGCTCGGGATGTTAGTTCTTGTGAAGACTTTAATATTGGGTACATTATTTTGTTATCTTTCATGTGAAGTTTGCGGATACGGCTTGTATGCAAGTGATTTAACACTCTGGCGTGTCTGCCGTACAATGTCCAGGTCTCGCAAGCTTATAACAAGATAGTAAGCACAATAGTATACAAAAGACTTTAAATTTTGCGGCGTAATTAATTCCGTTCTCATGCATGACAATGCATGAGAACGGAATTAATTACGCCGCAAAATCTACATGACATGTCTACCTAACGACTACGGACAGTCTACCTAACATGAAATATCATAAAATATCATTAAACTATTACACTTGAAGATGAAGGGGTAAACATCTCATGAAATATCATTACTTCTTAGATTAAAATTAAATGTTAAACATTCTATGAAATAGTGAATCCTAGATTGAGATTGAGATTGGCTGATAGTTGAGACTGTGCGTTAAACATGTGATGAAATTTGATTATATCCTAAACTGAGAGTAAACGTTAAACAAAAATCTCATGAAATATCACTACATCCTAGAGTGAGATTAAACATTAAACACCTCATGCGATACTATTACATCCTAAACTGATATTAAATGTTAAACATGTCATGAAATATCATTACACCCTACACTACGATTAAATGTTAGACATTTCATGAAATAGCAGTACATCCTAGACTGAGATTGTGTTAAACATCTCATGAAATATCATTAAATCTTAGACTGAGATTAGACTGAGAAAGACATTACATCTCATGAAATATCATTATAACCTTGACTGAGATTAAGCATTAAACATCTCGTGAAACATCAATACATCCTAGATTGAGAAAACGTATAATGTACGCCCTTTACAATTCTGCAAAATGTTTAATACATCTCGTGAATTAACATTACAATCTTGGGAGAACAGTTTTAAATACTCGCATTTCATGAAAGTTCATCACAATTATGAAAGATAATATATAAAAAATCTTCATTGTCATGGTCAGATGCTCTCATGATAGACAAGGTGGTCGCCATGACCGTTACGTGCTCCTCGGCCCTAATATGCTGTGATCATATCTGGGCATCAGGTCTGGAGTTTCACAGGCCAATCTCCACTACTCACGGCTTCATGGTCTCTGTGGAAATCTAGCACTGGCCGTAACACTTTGTGTCAACAATTGCTCCAGAGACTGAGGACTCTAAGCAAACACAATATCCGCGTGCATGGCATCGTTTTGATCTTAGCCTTAGTTTTCCTGACACTCAGTGCTCACTCTGAAAACACAAGTTATCCTGAAAGCGTGCGTCTGATTTTGTTACAGCGGTTTAGCTGTGATACCGTGAAGATATAGAAGCCGGAAGACTAGTTAGATTCTTGTCAATTTGTAAGGTCACTATTCCAATTTGTCTCCACGTTGTAAATGTCACAGTTGTTCAGAAAATTGCAGGCATAACACATTAGCCCGTAAAGTAGAAAAGCTCATGGCAGTCAATATCTCAGGTTCCTCCTTTCCTAGTTACACGGATGCTTTCAGCCTGTTGAAAATATCAGACATAAAAGAATTGCAGAGCAGAACTATTGTGATTCCAGTTTTGTTATATATTTCAGAAAATTGTGGTAGTTTTGTCATCTGGATATACTAGGGAATCAAAGTATTTGGAAAGTGAACTCTGTTTTCCTGTGATTTAATTCAACACAGTGATACTGTGCAGCTTATTCTTCTGTGTTCGTTCTCAAACTCCTGCACGTTAGCAGGATGTAGTACGGAGAACGAAATGTTCTATCTCATGGTCTACAGCTTAGCTCCAATATCTGCGCTAACGACCTGAAACATCCGATTCCAGCAAATTTCTTGATCACTTTGACCCTATATGGGATGCTAGAGCCAATTCCACCCAAAACCTCCTTAGTCTGCTCCTACTTAATAAATAATGGACAATAGTAACACAAACAAGGGCACACTCTAAGAACATGCTCAAAGTGTACTTAAGAGTAGACTTAAAGATTACACTCAAAGATTACACTAAATAGTACACCCCAAGAATACACTGAAAAACTATTATCAAGAATACGCTCAAAGAATACACTCATAGAACACACTGAGGGATACACTTAACGAATTCACTCATAGAACACACTAAAGGATACACTCAAAGAATACACTCATATAACACACTAAAGGATACACTCAAAGAATACACTCATATAACACACTAAAGGATACACTCAAAGAATACACTCAAAGAATACACTCATAGAACACACTAAAGGATACACTCAAAGAATACACTCATAGTACACACTAAAGGATACACTCAAAGAATACACTCATAGAACACACTGAGGGATACACTCAAAGAATACACTCATAGTACACACTAAAGGATACAATCAACGAATACACTCATAGAACACACTAAAGGATACACTCAAAGAATACACTCATAGAACACACTAAAGGATACACTCAAAGAATACACTCATAGAACACACTGAGGGATACACTTAACGAATTCACTCATAGAACACACTAAAGGATACACTCAAAGAATACACTCATAGAACACACTAAAGGATACACTCAAAGAATACACTCATAGTACACACTAAAGGATACACTCAAAGAATACACTCATAGTACACACTAAAGGATACACTCAAAGAATACACTCATAGTACACACTAAAGGATACACTCAAAGAATACACTCATAGTACACACTAAAGGATACACTCAAAGAATACACTCATAGTACACGCTAAAGGATACACTCAAAGAATACACTCATAGAACACACTAAAGGATACACTCAAAGAATACACTCATAGTACACACTAAAGGATACACTCAACGAATACACTCATATAACACACTAAAGGATACACTCAAAGAATACACTCATATAACACACTAAAGGACACACTCAAAGAATACACTCATATAACACACTAAAGGATACACTCAAAGAATACACTCATAGAACACACTGAGGGATACACTCAAAGAATACACTCATAGTACACACTAAAGGATACAATCAACGAATACACTCATATAACACACTAAAGGATACACTCAAAGAATACACTCATAGTACACACTAAAGGATACACTCAAAGAATACACTCATAGTACACACTAAAGGATACACTCAAAGAATACACTCAAAGAATACACTCTAAGAATATACCCAAAGAATACACCCAAGCGTACGCTCAATGAATTAACTCAAAGAATACACCCCAAGCGTACGCTCAATGAATTAACTCAAAGAATACACTCAAAGAATAGGTTCAAAGAAACTCTCACAGAGTACCTTTAAAAAGTACACCCACAGAGTGCGTCAAAAGAGTATAATACCAGAGTATATCCAAAGAGTACGCTTATAGCGTACGCTAACAGAGTACGCTCAAAAAGTGCACTCAAAGAGTATACTCAAAGGGTACGCTCAAAGAGTATACTCACAGAGTACGTTCACAGAATACGTTCAAAAAGTACACTCACAGAGTATCCTCAAAGAGTATGCTCAAAGAGTACGCTCATATAGTACGTTCAAAAAGTACACGCACAGAGTATCCTCAAAAAATATGTAGAAAGAATACACTGAAAGAGTACGATGATGAGAACCACACAAGCAGAATGATCGAAAGAAAGAGGGAACAGGGAATAAAGATACATGGACTCTTTTCAAAGAGGTCACAAAGCCCATGGAAAATTGTCATAGCAACATCGGAAGTAAACTTCCGACATAGAATTCGCGACAAGATTTGCTAATTACTTAGTGCCAAGACATCTTGGCCTGGGTCTGGTGTTTCTGAGCATGCGCTATGCACAAGCACGTTCTTGTCAGAAGGGATTACCGGAAGTGGTAAAGCGGTGACCTTCTTTGAGGTCATAATTTCTACCCTAGTTTTCTCTCTGAGAGCAATTTTATTCCTCGCAAGTGCCGAACTGTGCATTGGTTTACTCAACAATTGCCTCATACTTGTTTAAAGAATGTTATATTTGTACTATCAGAAGTCCTATATAGTGTGACAGTGTCTCTTTCAAAGCTGATGTCACTGAATGTATCAACCATTGGTTGACTTCACAGTGAACTAAACATTTCGTTCAAGTCGCGTAGTCCATGTAAAAATATCAATTTCGATTGAAACTGCGACTGTTGCCTTCTTGGATAAGATCCCTTCTATAAATCATGTGCAGATGTTGATGGGTTTTTGTAGGTATACCTTTATTGATCTGTAGCTACCCACTGCGCGGGTATCAGAATTAATGGCAATGAAAAAGGTGGGTTATCTCAAATTTCCTATGTATGTGTCTTTTGTCCGGACAAAATAGTTTTTAAAAAACCATCCGGGTTGTGATTTCTCGCTGGGCACAATCACTTCTACAGTCGACTATAAAATGAGTACCTAACGCAAGAGCTAGGGGGGAAGGGTAAAAACAGCAAGGAAGGGCACTGGCCAAACCACCTAATAGTTGCTGCGACTTATTATATGAAGAGTTATCGTGATCCCCGACGGCAGACGGCAGATGCCATGGACCTACTTTTAATTTGTATGTATTTTTTGGGCAAGAAGACCTTGGTGACTTATTAATTCGGAAAATTCTACTTACTGAAATCCAACAGGTAGATCCAGGAAAAGGGTAATACAGTTTTGCTGATACTAGATAACACACATAATGACACACACAAATTGACGTTTCGATCAAAATGCCTTTATCAAAGACAGACAATTGAAACAAAATTAAAACATATAACAGAAAGCGAACAGTAATAACATCGACTGTCACATTGATATGAGTAGTGACTTATTAAATGAATTTAGGACTTTGAAATATCTCGAGGCGTTTGTAACGAAAGACAGATATTTGAGGAGTCGGTGAGAAAAAAGTGCAATCTAGCTGATATGGTAACTACCAGCATACATTTCTGTCGCCACCTGCTGAAAGAGATATAATTCATGTGGGATGCCCGGAGTGTGCTGCCGACTGTTCCGAAAATCAATAGTCACTATGCACTGCCCTTGAGCACGTCGAATGTCGACTTGATCAACATGTACACGTGTTCTCGTATAATTGTGTCATGTTCTCTTTGAAGTTGTATGTTGCTGACGTTCCGGTGTTATCGAAGCCCAACAAGGAAGCAAAGAATAACAATAATATTATCTGGTTTTGTATGTCACAGAGGACGCATTAGGTAGTTTAGATATGAGCTTCACTATGAGGCAAAAATCATATTGAAGTCGGATTTTTCGAGCCAAAACATGCAGATATCTCAACTAAGCTATAAACCAGAACACCGTACGTTCCGTTCTCCGAGAAGCATCTTGCTAACTCTCAGTTGCATGAGAAATCAGAAGACGAATAAAAACACGTTGCTTGAAACATATTGCATATGATGAAAGTCAATCAACTCTGTCTCCGCCTCCTATGTCCCACCTTCATTTGACGTGTCGGCTTGCGAGACTGTATATTAATCAGATTTATGCCCTTATGTCGGTTGACATATTGTATTTATAATGTGAGTCAACAAAGCCAAATAGACCAAGAAGAAAGGCGTCAGAAATAATATAAGTTCCACCTAAAGTACATGGGGGTTGGGTTAGAGATAACATTGAAACATTCAACGAGAACTTTGTTACAGTAACTGAAATTGGAACTAAAATAACAATTAATTCCAATCCAGAACTCCAACAACTGATGCATAAAATATGGTCTCGAAATATGATTTGATCAGTATTACGAGTAAGTCCATGAAGGCTGCACAGCTTGTGCCAATGTAGGCCAACAAATTGATGTGCATATGGAATGTGAACTAAGCCCATTGGGGCTTGCAGACATCAGATTGTGTTGGAAGAATACAGAATATATATAGCAGCGAAAAAATCACACCAAAAAACAACATAATCTATTCAGGACATTAAAGTTAAAGAACATGCGCATGCGTAGTGGCGTTCTAGTGTATGGTTCCATAAACAAAGATGGTGCTGATAGGATTGAAATCAAATCATGCAAAATTCTACCAACATAATTTCACGAGAAAGAAAAACAGCACCATGCTCCAATGAAGGGAGCAGCTGAAATTACAAGTTACATTTCTGTTACAGTTTCAAAGAGCAATTACAACAGCGGTAATATTACGACGTTACGATCGATGCTAATATGTCACTGCTCAACTGTATCCTTGAGATATTAGTGATTAGTAGTAAAGTAACCCATATCAATTATTATTGCCGTAGGGGTGTGAGATGTTAGCGATCTCACATTTCAGTGGTTCTGCAAATAAGGGCGGTAGCCATCTCTTCTCCCACGCAGTCTTTACTTACCGGATTAATCCGGTACCCATTTAAGGCTGGATCGACTCGGAAGCGGTTGCGATATGAAAAACATTTCTGCCTAAACTGGGGAATGAACTCAGGACCACTCATATGCAAAACCAGTGCGCTAACCACCTCGCTACGCGGCTCCCAAAAAAAATCGTATGAGTGATTACGATACGGTGAAACGGGTTTTATCAAATAAGTGGAGAAATATTTGTCAAAGTTTGTCAAAATCTGGTCACTAGAAGAACAAGCATGGCTACTGCATTTTCTATGCTCAGGAGCTGTTCATAAATTACGTCAAAAAATATTTTTATTAAATGTTTTATTACTAGGTTATTAAATGAACAACTTCATTATTCATACATGCACAAAGGTGCACACTTTATTGACATACGTATTCGGTCCGTTAGATAAAGAAAGAAGAATACTGTTAATAATAATCTTTGTATCCTAACTGAATCTGTAAGCGTACACAAAATGCTGATGTAGGCACATATGTGATCATGTAGGCGCATACATGCTGATGTAGGCACATTCATGCTGGGCAGGTCAAATGGTCCGCATGAAAATATTTGTCTGTCACAAAAAGCTGTTAAATGGAGAACTTCAGACTGGCTGCAGCAACGCCGTGCGATAGAAGAAGGCAAGAGTATTCAATGTTCCACAGAATCCCCCACACCCCCCCCCCACACACAAACACACACACACACACACACACATGCTGAGAATGCGTTCGAAAACTCCAGGTACGCATATGACTCATATAAGACAACGATATCCACTGGAATAATTATCCACTGCACTTGAAGACTCCACATGACAATACATTTAGTGAAAATCTTGACCCATGTTGCAATCTGATCCTTTTTGCTCAATAGAATATTTTTTCTTTCCTTGAAACTGCTATCGATTAGATTACAGCTGTACTCAAGTACAATGTAGACTGCATGCATTGGTCACTCTGCTACGTGTAACCATTTTCAAAGATGTGCAAAAAAATAGCAGCAATGTTATTTATCATGCATGTCGTATGATGCGACTAAGGAGATGTACGGATATAATTTGCTTTCCACATACAGAGTCAAAGGGAACTTGAAGCCATGCTGATCTCGAATGTACTATGCCAAAAGGTGCAGATATCACAGCCAATATCACCATGACAACACACATTTCGTTCTCCGTACAATTGTCTGCTAATCTGCAGGATTTTGAGAACAAACGCAGAAGAAAAAACAACTTTTTTTTCATAAATTTAAAAACATCATATAATAAAACAAGATTTCGAAAAACATTCTAGTCTGACGCAGTCTCACACTTCCTGGATAGGACGTTCAGTGCGCATCTCAGTACAACAACTGTCAAAAGAAAACATGTTTAGAAGTGTGATTTTGTATTGCACGATATTGAAACAAATGAATTCTGTAAAGACAGACTTCATACTTCACTGTATGACTATCTCTAGATAGACTGTATATAGATGAATCGAAGGGAAGCTCAATCACTTCAACACAACCTGTCTCATAGAGGAAATTGGCATTAGATGGCAAGACACAATTCAGGATACAATTGTCTTTGGCCAGAGCTGAGTATCCCTAGCATGTATCCCTAGTATCTCCTCCATGGTGAATGGCAGAAGAAAAAAACGTTTTCAAGATTTCAGAAGACGTGCGACAAGAACCATTAACATATTTCACTGAAAGCCTTTGCCATAAACCATAATACATGGGAAGACACTGCGCGGAACAAATATAGATGGAGCCATAACAGGTTTTAAAAGTCGCAGCATTTTCTAAATGAAGGAGAAATGCAGCGGCTCAACAGCGAAGACAATAGAAAGACACGGGCAGAACAAACAGCATCTAAAATGATAATACAGTGTCTGGCTTGTCCAAAGTAGTTTGCTTCCAGAATAGAGCTTGTTGGCCATCTACGAACTAATTGTCAAGGAAATCTAACTGAATTTCAAAAAGTGAATGTGACAAATGATCATCATTACTTGTGATGGACGAATATCTCCAGATGTCGTGGTGACTGGTTACCAGAAAGAACACCCCCTTCTCCTCTATTTGTTTATATTTAGCTCACTATACGATGTACTTTTAGTTAACCAAACACTGTCCGACCCTGTGGAGGACTGGTACAGAGCATCTAGTGCGGCAAAGGTATCAGGTTTAACTCACGTCGAATGTAGTTCTGAATCCGGACCGTTCAGAAAGCAGTATGGCAATCAGCGTTAATATTGTAGAGAAAATCACTGCAGCACAAAATAAGAAGTTTATCGCTCCGTTTTGAACATGATATGCTATCATATGTGTACGACTGCACTAAGAATCTATCGTTAATCAGATTTTCTGTTAGTCTGTTGTACTAGATAGTATACATATCATTTGAGGATACGGAGTTACGTGCTATGAGTGGTACTCTCGGCAGGCGGTGTGCCGCTTCGTTGAGTGATGGAGTTTATATGGGAAATCGAGTACAGTGAAGTCAATCCTCTACGACTTTTGAACCAATCATTAAAATGTTGCGAATTGATGAATAATACCTTGCCCCCCCCCCCAAACAAAACTGGAAATAATGCTGTGATATTTTATTCCTTATCCCTTGTGGTGTTTCTTTGAAATTATTTACTTTGTCCTAGTCCTTTTTGTTAAATATTATATATCATGTTGGTTGTTAGATAAGAGACATGATTATTGATTTCAGTTTTATTGAGTCATATTTTAACGAGTTCTGAAAATGCACTATAAAAGTCATCTTTCCAACAATCATCGCTTGATTCCTTTGAAGTTGCTCACCTTCTGTAACTTTCAACGTTTACTAGGAAGATTGAACACCTGTGGTCAGTCCTGAGTCATTTGATTCGGTTATATTGACTGATAACCAAGTAGATCTATACTTAATTTAATCCGGCTCAGTGGCGACGAGGTAGGGAGCGAGTCTCTGACGGTCAATTTCTGCACGTAATAGATGAGTTCAATTTCTGCCGTAGGCAATTATGCATTCGGACAATTCAGAAAACAATGGCAAACTACTGAACAAATTTATATTGCCTATATAATCACTACAGCCAGACATGATTGGTTGATTTTTACGTCTTGCAATGGGTATGCAATTTAACTTGTTATTGCTGATTTTTCAGAAATGGCTTCTATCAGGCTTATGAGATTGTGTAAAATACTACTATCGGTAGCGGTAGCAGAGTAAGTAGTGTAGTGATATTAAAGTCTGTGTAAGTCGAGTAATTCAAAGTTTAATAACAAGTTCAAGTGGAAAAATTCTATAATCACGAACACCAACAATTCATAGGAGAACCCAGTTAAAGGAAATGGGTACCATCTCTTGGAAAGTAACGACGGGTGTAATGCTAACCACTTATGTATGTTGTTGATCAACGACAAATACGGACCTGCGACCGTATTTCCCAATATGCTTCAGAGGTGTGGAAAAGGGTAAATATTTCTTCCTATTCATAGCAATAGACACTTTGAAACTGCGTATCTATTCTTCTTCTGCGTTCGATATCTTGTTACCAACACGATATCTCGTGTGATTTCCGCCAGGGAGCGTGAAGTAGTTGTGCTGCTGGTTTTGAAGGCATGTGAGTTAATTGCGCATTGTGGGCTCAGAACATCCGATGTCAGCATATCTGTATGTAGTGTATACATGAATACTAGGTTAAAAAAACTGTAATCCAACAGTGTATGCATTGTATTTTCAGGACAACACTAATTCCCAGAAATATTATAGTGTGCTTAAACACACACACACACACAAACTACCAGGAAACCACATATGTGACTTCGTTGAGAGGGGCTGATGATGGGGTGGTGGTCGAGGGTTCCTTTAGACAATAAAATGTTTCAATTCACTTTTTTGGTTGATTATATTCTTTTTTTTTAAAAACTGGTTAAATAGAGGAAGGAGGGAAAGGAGAGGGGTACCTGTTGCTGTTTACCTAGGGAATTGGGTGCTGAATCTCACACACTCCTCTCTCCCTGATCATAAATACGGGTATGTTTGATACTTAACAGCCGTCAAGAATTTAGGGATCCCCGCGCAATCTTAATTTTCGCACACCCCTCCCCCATACCCCTTCCCCCTAAAATGTTTGTGCAGAAATGTACGAAAATAAACATTTTAAACATTTTTTAAAACTGTTTTTTTGCAATTTCTAACAATGTTGTTTTTGCATAAAACATGAATGATGACGGATATTCTACCCCCCCCCTCCCCCAGATTGTTGAAGTAATTTATTGACAGCTCCTTGAAGTATGCGATTATGCGATCGTTAGTCCGTGACATCAAATGAGAACAAAGCCTGCATGACAGACTAATAAAGCCATACTCTAAAGTAGATATGGGTGACAGAATTATATTATAGGAAGCAATATGATATGCTCCAACAGACACAATCACTTGCAACTGGAAACAAACATACATTTTCTTTGCCATGTTCTCTATTATCATCTCCAAATTTGAGATATCCTGGTCGAAAAACTCAAATTGTTTCTCCGCCGTGGGTTAATGACAAGCCAGTGTAGGCAATTTAGAGCTATTCCGACCGCCCCCTCCTAACTTAGCGATACAAATGAAATAGAGATAGTGATCCGTTGGGCGTGGTCTTTTGGTAGTGCCCCGGTGGTAATTCTAGGGCCTAGTGACACAGCCCACGAGGGGGATCACTGGTAGCAACAGCAACAATAATATCTTCCGACAGCTGTTCCGAGTGTGCACGAGCAGATAGTCTGGTTCATGTTGATTTATCTCCCATCCTGCTACACATCCCGGTGTCTTCCTTTATCTGTATTCACTCCTTTGTTTCATCGCCATGGTTATAATTTTTTTTATTTGAATGTCACCACAAAAGGAGATAATTTTTTATTACTATCCTCATCGCTGTCATTTGACTAAAAATAGTAGCATACTTGATTGTTACTGCGAAATATATTGTAAAAATAGTAGCATACTTGAATGTTACTGCGAAACGTATTGTAAAAATAGTACTCTACTTGATTGTTACTGCGAAATATATAGTAAAAATAGTAGCCTACTTGATTATTACTGCGAAATGTATTGTACAAATAATAATAAAATCTTTAGTCGCCGAATTCTGATATGTCGGGCTGTTTACACACAAAAAATCGGCGACACACCGCATTTCAGTTCTCTAGGCTACACCCTCTGCTGGAAATCTAGTTAGTGGTTCTGTTGTGCTACAAAAGAGCCTCAGTGGAAGTGTGGAGAACCAACGAAAAAATAAAACACTTATAAATATTAGGTATTAGGTATGTTGATTATCCTCTTCGCACACTAGACACGCCCATATGTGCTTATATCTCCGCTTCATTAAATCTCTCAGGGTATAATGATGATGATTCCGGTTCTATGTTGGTTCACTGCTCTTTTTGAAATTTTTGTCTGGCGTTCTCTACGGGTCACGACCATCCTCACTCCAAATTCGCTCTTTCTGGATATTGACTCATGCTCATTCGACTCTAAAACTTCAGATCCTGAGGACTCTCGAAGAGCATTGAGTATGTCTACTCGGTTCATAGGCTGACCATCTGTTGCGTTGGCGAGTCTAGCTAATTCGTTGGCCCGTTAGTTTTCCTCCGGGGACAAAGATAAGGGTGAGTTTTCGTAGTTATGCCCCCCATTTTAGCTCTCTCTAATGGCTCCACCCATTCCCTACTACATCATCTGTTTTGACTTTTTAAAATATATTCATTGAGTCACTTAGTATGCACATATGGGAATAGGCTTGCGATTCCAGCCAAATAAGTGCCTGCGTTACGGCGAATACTTCCATTGTTAGACTGCTTGTTGTTACGGTAAAGGTTCCACTTGCTTCGTGTACTGTTCTTCCTTTTAATCTGGCAGTAAAGGCCCATGCACATCGCTGGTGACGGTTGACCGACCCGTCCGTTTAAATCACAACATCTGTGTGATCACTATGGTCGCAGATGAATGTCTTGACCACATCATCCCCGCTAACGCACGGGGCTGTGTTCCCAGCACTCTCTATTGAGTGTAATTACGGTCTTGAATGCCTCTTGAAAGACCATAGGAATATTTATCCATTCCTCGCCATGAGTTATGTCTTCTGGGGCGCAGATATGTTTAACGGTATCCTCGGCACGACCCATCCACGATTTGCCTCTCTTGAGCCTGCCTCCCATTATTCGAGGGCGCTCACTGCATAATGGGTGGTCTATGAGCTCTGAGAGCTGGGACTTTCAGCTATGAGAATGATGACAGCGGCTGAACTAAACAATCACAACACGCAACCTTATATGAGTAATGATGCTGTTACATGCCAGACATGTCGTAGAAGGTGTCTAAGGAAGTGTTCTGGGTGGACAAGACTGCACTATACCATTGAGGATCACAGCGACCCATAGAAAATTCAGAAATTCAATGTTTCAGGCCGACAGACGAAGATATTGCAGCTACGCTTTAAAGAATGACAGCGGTTTCCATTCTCAGGACTACATCCTGCTAATCTGCAGGAATTTGAGAACGACCGAAGTTGAAGGAATAGTACTATTTACCGTTCCATAAATGGTGCTATCAATTATCTCCCTTCCCACTTTCAATATTTGTTGTCTCGAAAAGCGATAATTTGACAACTTCCCTATACACCACTGTATGCAGGTATTGATAGCAAGCATGTCCTACGTCTAGTAGTAAAAAAATTACTTTGACAACTTCCCTATACACCACTGTATGCAGGTATTGATAGCAAGCATGTCCTACGTCTAGTAGTAAAAAAATTACTTTGACAACTTCCCTATACACCACTGTATGCAGGTATTGATAGCAAACATGTCCTACGTCTAGTAGTAAAAAAATTACTTTGACAACTTCCCTATACACCACTGTATGCAGGTATTGATAGCAAGCATGTCCTACGTCTAGTAGTAAAAAAATTACTTTGACAACTTCCCAGACACCGCTGTATGCAGGTATCGATAGCAAACATGTCCTACTACTACAAGTAAGAAAGCGATACTTTGACAACTTCCCAGACACCGATGTATGCAGGTATTGATAGCAAAATGTCCTACGACTGTACCGTTAAATCTTGTACATGAACGAAGTAATCTTATCACAAATATAAACTGCTACAAAATCAGTGTTGCAATAGAGCGTGCTAAAGGATTATCTTAGGATTATAATCAGACTTGTGCGATGTCGGTGTCATCACATGTTATCGTCCTGCGTGATAACAGTGTTACAACTTTAGATTACAAGACAGCAGACACCTGGACATAAACAAATCACGGCAGTGACATATTTCTGTTTTCTTGACGAGAGTTAATAATTTCGGTAATGTAATGCGTTCTTGCCGAGAGCTAATGACAATGGATTCTTACCCAGAGCTAGCAATTTCTGTAATATACAGAATGCTTGACGAGAGCAAATGATTTCTATAATATAATGGATTCCAGACGAGAGCTAATAATTTCTGTAATATAATAATCTTACCCAGAGCTAATACTTTATTTAATATAATGTATCCTGCCCAGACCTAATGATTTCTGTAATATAATGGATTCTTAGCCAGAGCTAAAGATTTTTGTAATATAATGGATTCTTACCCAGATCTATTGACTCCTGTAACATAATGGATTCTTACCCAGAACTAATGTTTTCTGTAATATACTGGATTGTTGCCCAGAGATAAGGATTTCTATAATATAAGTGATTCATGACGAGAGATAATAATTTTTGTAATTTAATGTGTTCTTATCCAGAGCTTATGATGTCTGTAATATATTGGATTCTTTCCCAGATCTATTGATTTTTGTAATGTAATGAATTCTTAACCAGAACTAATGATTTCTGTAATATAATGGATTGTTGCCCAGAGATAATGATTTCTGTAATATAATGGATTCTTACCAAGAGCTAATGATTTCGGTAATTTAATGGATTCTTGCCCAGATCTATTGATTTTTGTAATATAATTGATTGTTGCCCAAAGATAATGGTGTATGTAATATAATGGATTCTTAACAAAAGCTAATGATTTCTGTAATATAATGGATTCTTGACGAGATCTAAAGATTTATGTTATATAATGGTTCTTTGCCGAGAGATTATTATTTCTATAATATAATGAATTCTTATTCACATCTAATGATTTCTATAATATAATGGATTCTTATCTACAGCTAATCATTTCTGTAATATAATGTGTTCAATGCTTGACTTTTTTGTCTCATAGGACACGAGTTGTTACTTGCGTAGCCCTTGTTTTACTGGGGAACGAAATGGGAGCAAAGAATGGCAGCACTGTAGCCTTATGACAGGGGGATATTTAGTGAGGTAATCAGTGAGAACTAATGCAGTTTAATCACGAACACGAAGGCGATATATCTCACCCAGCGTCATCTCCTTGAAAACATCTGTTTATTATGTGATGCAATAACTGGTTCACAACATCAAGGTATCAGTTATGTACATTAATAAGACATCAAATAGATGGTTCAATAGATCTACTGCTAAAAGTTAACGTTTTTCTCCATCGACAATACAGTCCAAATTTCTCCATCGACAATAAAGTCCAAATTTCTCCATCGACAACACAGTCCACCTTTCTCCATCCACAATACAGTCCAAATTTCTCCATCAAAAATAAAGTCCAAATTTCTCCATCCACAATACTGTCCAAATTTCTCCATCGAAAATACAGTCCACATTTCTCCATTGACAATACAGTCCAAATTTCTACATCGACAATACAGTCCAATTTTCTCCATCGACAATACAGTCCAATTTTCTCCATCGACAATACAGTCCATATTTCTCCATCGACAATAACGTCCAGATTTCTCCATTGACAATACTGTCCAAATTTCTCCATCGACAACTACAGAGTCCAAATGACTCCCTGAAAATCATCATTCTAATATAACACGATTTGTCCGTGATTATCATTGGTCACGTTTTCGTATATGTTGTATCGACAGTCAAAGAAAATCACGGGAACAGACAAATGCGTAACGATAGAAAAATGACTCAATTTAGCAGACATGCATTATGCCGTCGTTGGTCACGACATTACTGTAATTGACGAGCTGTCCAAGGGCCTCATTAGGAATCATCCTTCTAGTGTGACGCAATTTGACTTTCCTTTCATTTTCACTCTCTGTCGTCACAAGGTATACACAAAGCAACCAATAAACATCATGGACAAGTAAAATGATGTCACTTTATGCGTCCACAGAACTGTATAATTCACGAGAGACACCACCTAGCAATTAATTTCTAGATATAGAAGGTCATGACGCAACAGTCTTTTTAAGCATGTATGTATTTTTATGTGTATGTGTGTGTATGCATGTAAGAATGTGTGCATGTATGTGGACATGTATATTCGTGTATGCATGTAAGAGTGTGTTGCATGTATGTGTACATGTATTTGTGTACGCATGTAAGAGTGTGAGTATGTATGTGTACATGTATGCGTGTGTATGCATGTAAGTACGTGCATGTATGTATATGTGTCTATGTGTATATATGTACCTATGTTGAAAGAGGTTTACTTTCTGTGTTAAAGTTACTTATACTCTTTAATTTTTCTTCACAAAAGAATAGTAAGAAAAAGCTGTATTCAAACATTTAACAATACGAATATCGAGTGTAACGCCTGAGATGACTTGTATTTAAACTGCTAGATATCCAACGGACAACTACTACCAGAACACGTGAAATACTTTGATGTTTGACTAATCATTGTTGTCAGAGCACCTGATCGACGTTGATGTACTCGGTGAACTGGTGGACTTGTTCTGTATCACTGACCTTAAACACAACTTCGTCTAATGTTCTGATTGATGTGGCTTATCTAACCAGCATACACCTCGCGGATCACACAGTGTGACTCTTCACGTCTTTTCTTATCCAAAATTAGCATGCGAGTAACATTAGTATATTTTAAGGGAAAAAAATCACCATATCGCGTATGAGATCTAACAGCATTATTGGCCTGGAATCACCTAGATTTGGTTGATGTGTCCGATCCAAAGGTCGTCCATCATAGACATTCAGCACTAGTTAGTATATTTTCCGGTGTTGATTAGCAAGTATTGTATTTCATTGACAAGGGCGAAATCCTGGTTGTTCTACAGCAAATCGTCTGGTGTACTGCCTACACTACTGAATTTATTAGTGATACCCAAGCCCGAAGACAAAAATGGGTAGGGATGATAGATTTATAGATTTACCATTTAGTACTACCAAAAAAGTTTTTAACAAAATATTAGGTACCCTTTAGCCCCCTTTGTGTCCCCCAGAAATTTAAAAATTGCGCGCGCACATCGTGATTTGCTTGCTTTCATTTGTGTTCTCTTATATAAGTCTCTCCCCCCTCTCCCCCAAATCGACCCAAGTGACGTCTAGGTATTCTACAATAGTTGGAATATGATTCATGCTGTTATTGTATTATATATTGAGGGGGGGGGGGCGCTACATACTTTTACCCTAGGACCGCGGTAGCGCAGTCTTTAGTGTACTGGCTTCCTGTTTGGATGATCCAAGGTCTTATTACCCGTTGAAGTGGAGATGTGTTGTTTATGTCCTCCTGTGTGGGTGATGCAAGGTCTTATTACCAGTTGAAGTGGAGATGTGCTGTTTAGTGTCCTCCTGTTTGAATGATGCAAGGTCTTATTACCAGTTGAAGTGGAGATTTGTTGTTTAGTGTCCTCCTGTTTGAGAGATGCAAGGTCTTATTACCAGTTGAAGTGGAGATTTGTTGTTTAGTGTCCTCCTGTTTGAGTGATGCAAGGTCTTATTACCAGTTGAAGTGGAGATGTGCTGTTTAGTGTCCTCCTGTTTGAATGATGCAAGGTCTTATTACCAGTTGAAGTGGAGATGTGTTGTTTAGTGTCCTCCTGTCTGAGTGATGCAAGGTCTTATTACCAGTTGAAGTGAAGATGTGTTGTTTAGTGTCCTCCTGTTTGAGTGATGCAAAGTCTTATTACCAGTTGAAGTGGAGATGTGTTATTTAGTGTCCTCCTGTTTGAGTGATGCAAGGTCTTATTACCAGTTGAAGTGGAGATGTGTTGTTTAGTGTCCTCCTGTTTGAGTGATGCAATGTCTTATTACCAGTTGAAGTGGAGATGTGTTGTTTAGTGTCCTCCTGTTTGAGTGATGCAAGGTCTTATTACCAGTTGAAGTGGAGATTTGTTGTTTAGTGTCCTCCTGTTTGAGTGATGCAGGGTCTTATTACCAGTTGAAGTTGAGATGTGTTGTTTAGTGTCCTCCTGTTTGAGTGATGCAAGGTCTTATTACCAGTTGAAGTGGAGATGTGTTGTTTAGTGTCCTCCTGTTTGAGTGATGCAAGGTCTTATTACCAGTTGAAGTGGAGATTTGTTGTTTAGTGTCCTCCTGTTTGAGTGATGCAGGGTATTATTACCAGTTGAAGTGGAGATGTGTTGTTTAGTGTCCTCCTGTTTGAGTGATGCAAGGTCTTATTACCAGTTGAAGTGGAGATGTGTTGTTTAGTGTCCTCCTGTTTGAGTGATGCAAGGTCTTATTACCAATTGAAGTGGAGATGTGTTCTTTAGTGTCCTCCTGTTTGAGTGATGCAAGGTCTTATTACCAGTTGAGGTTCAGATGTGTTGTTTAGTGTCCCCCTGTTTGAGTGATGCAAGGTCTTATTACCAGTTGAAGTGGAGATGTGTTGTTTAGTGTCCTCCTGTTTGAGTGATGCAAGGTCTTATTACCAGTTGAAGTGCAGATGTGTTGTTTATGTCCTCCTGTTTGATTGATTCATGGTCTTATTACCAGTTGAAGTGGAGATGTGTTGTTTAGTGTCCTCCTGTTTGAGTGATGCAAGGTCTTATTACCAGTTGAAGTGGAGATTTGTTGTTTAGTGTCCTCCTGTTTGAGTGATGCAAGGTCTTATTACCAGTTGAAGTGGAGATGTGTTGTTTAGTGTCCTTCTGTTTGAGTGATGCAAGGTCTTATTACCAGTTGAAGTGGAGATGTGTTGTTTAGTGTCCTCCTGTTTGAGTGATGCAAGGTCTTATTACCAGTTGAAGTGGAGATATGTTGTTTAGTGTCCTCCTGTTTGAGTGATGCAAGGTCTTTTTACCAGTTGAAGTGGAGATGTGTTGTTTAGTGTCCTCCTGTTTGAGTGATGCAGGTCTTATTACCAGTTGAAGTGGAGATGTGTTGTTTAGTGTCCTCCTGTTTGAGTGATGCAAGGTCTTATTACCAGTTGAAGTGGAGATGTGTTGTTTAAATCACCAGAGATGCCTGAGGATGATCATCATGAAACTCAGCAAGATCAAATAGAAACAAGCGCTAAACATCAAAATACACGAAGGATACTGCAACAGGTAGAGCATTACAGAGCAGAGACAGCAGACCTGGCCAGGGGATACAGATTTAAAGCAGAAGTTATTGGCATCCGCTTTGACCTGGAGAAGACATTGTACGTCGTCCTGACGAAAGACCTGACAATATAACGTGACCGCAGATGCTGAACGCAGAAGAAGAAGAATATGTTGGCCATATTAAAAAGCATGACAAATTGTTGAAGACATTACTTGAAGGTAGATTCGAGGGGCATCGGTCAAGAGATATGCAGAGATACAAGTGGGATGGAAACATCATGAAATTGACATGTTACAGTCGAGTAGAGTGCACCACAAAGGCAAGAAAATGTTGCAAGAAAATGTACACTCGTATCAATGGATATCAGAGCTTCTGAGAAAGAATTCGATACGTCGACAGTAAACAAGACGGTCATGACGTCATCCATATGTATGACTGTCATAGAAAACGTGGGATTACCACTATATTCCCATGTGCACCTCAATGGCGTGGAATATGGAAAAAAAACTCGACTTACCGTATGTATGCGTGCTCTGTTAACCCATTTTCTACGTTCTAATCTTTCAGTACTTCTCTAACCGAGAATTATAAGAGGGTCCGTCATGTAGTAAACATAGAAGGTGTAAGAGTGGTATTGAGGCAGGCGTTCCTGCACGAGGTTAAGAGTTATCAGCCCTCCTTAACAGCGAGCAACATAGCATTAGTGTCCTCTCACATATTGGTAATGTCTGCTCTGTCATTGATTGCTTCTTGTGTCTATTTCCTGGTTCCATAAGAAAAATAAATCTCATTGAGCTCATACGTTCGTCTCTATTGGTATTGATAAATCATGTATTTCTTCACTATAAACACAAGTGGTCTAGTTGTTTGATTCGAACACCAGCATTACGAACAATACAGCTGCTATATCCATGTGTGAAATAGGGTGGTTTCTCTAGAACTTGATTTCATTCTCAGAAGACTCCTACTCACTGGGGTGTGCAATGTTTTGAAAAGAAAAAGAAGCTTCATGCTCAGAGACGGTAAAACATAGTTGTATAGTCTCCTAACGCACTTGCTCAGGCTGGCAATAACTCCATTCCTCGACACTCCTAAAGCATGAGATCTGGCAATCTACTACCTCGTTGCTGGGTGAACCAAGTGAGTAATTTGTATTTAAAACTACGAATAGCCAGTAAGTTTGAAACATGTGCCTACTGGTCTGTGGGTGACATAACACCACACTAACGTGACTCTCACAACTATAACTGCATGCTATCTTCTAGGATATTTTGAAAGTTTCAACAGTTATTATTGTTTTTCACTGTTTTTATTGTATATTCTTAAAGAAGACCTTATGGTTGAAACGTTAACAATGTATATTGTTATTTGTATGTTTTCATTATTTGTTTTCATTATTTGTATATATATATATATATATCTAATAGTCCGATAGTCTGTTGGTGATCGCAAAACTTCAAAAAACGTTTGCTTTAATTCTAGGAAAATAGTACATGCCATTTAATACTAAAAAAAAATCAACAAATTTATAAGTGCATGTGCCCCTACCAGTGCCCCACTCCTTCCCAACACTGCAGGTGTTGATGTAATGTAAAAAAAAACTGTCCTGATGTTCCAAATTCCACTGACAATGACAGTCTTCCGAAATTCTGTTGCGGGTATCACGCTATCCACGACTGCCAAAAATACTCTACCCTTACGTGAGTAAAGGGTGGCACTTTCTTCAGGTGTATGAGAAATATCCAATCTAATTTAATTATACAGGAAATAAGAACTCAGGAAAGAAAAGAGCGACGTGCACTCGCATACATTATAACTGCAACTTTACATAAACATGTGAACTCACTCAGGCTCGGCTAATAACCTTGTTTTTATTGACTTGCTCGTGTGGCTACTATTTAAAAGAGAAGGATATTTTCTGACTAATATTTTCCATAAACATCGACTAACAAGAAGATAATTCAATAATTCATCGATTAGTGCTGATCAGACTTCCTAGTCTGTGTGATGGGACCTGCGTTGAACGTCAGTCATCACTGCCATTCTGTAAGCATCGCGGTTATATGCAAGATGCTCATCCTCTTTTAGTGTCATATACAAAACTTATTTTTGGTTATCATGAATTACTTAGTATTAAATACGTCGAGTATTTTGCCATTGCTTTCTATTTTTTTAAGTTTTCTGAAGCTTTTATGGACTTCATTTCATCGTGACATAAGCAAATTATGGTAATTTACATTGTGATAATCGTGTCGTCTGCTCTGCAATGATAAGACTACCATATAATATTTGATGCATATCCTGTATATGTTAACTTTTGGTTCTTGTTTCCAATTAGTGCCTACCGACGTATGTTATGGTTAATTAATCTATTCATTTCATATCATAAAGTATCATATCAATAATTAACCAATTATTAATCTAAATATTCATTTTTAGGGTTAGGGTTAGTTATATTTTACATAACTAATCCTAACCCTAACCCTAAAAATATATTTAACTGGTTTTGAATGAGTGCCTACCTATGTAATTATTTCCCTTTGTTGTAGGCACTAATTGGAAACAAGAACCATAACGTTTAAACTATTATGTTAATACTTAGTTACCAGAAATACATCAAATTTCATTGCCAGTGTGGTGTGGACGATCAGTTTTTGAAACAAAGCATGATCGACCAAGTTATATTAAAGAGACCACTCTTCCAGGGAGTCGGAAGTATCGGGACAGTGGAGCAAATAAAACGGCAACTCAACGGATTCTACATTTTCTGGAATATATCTTGCTGAAAATCTCATAGATACAAAGCCTCTTGCTATAAGAGAGATCCAGCGAGAGTTTAAGAACGAATATATATATATATATATATATATATATATATATATATATATATATATATATATATATATATATATATATATATATATATATATATATATATATATATATATTATATATATATAAAACTACATATATATATATATATATATATATATGTCATAAAATAAAATATATATGCTGTATATTTGTTCTGCTTTTTTATGCAGTTACTGCAGCCAAAAAGTGGGTCTCTGGGATTTTATTTACTAAGGCCGCTATTTTTATAGGCTTGCTTCAGAAGATTCAAAATGGCACTGTCGTTACCAGTGGGGAAAAAAACCCATCTATTGCTGCGTTGGAGTGTATCACCTTGGAGTTTGGAGGCAGCAATATATTTTTTCTTTGATCTATTCTTCTAATTGATCTACATTTGGGACATGATGGTGTGCGCGAAAATGAGAGATCAGACAGACTTGCACCGAAGGCATCAATAGACGCGGAGTTGATAATAGTTAAAGTGTGACGTACTGAAACTGCTTCATGCGCGCATGCTGTGTTGTGAGTGTCTCTATTGAGAACACATCTCAGATGAGATTTGAAGAAATCGACATTAAGTGTGGTAGTAATAGAACTGGACGTCTGCACGGAGGAATGAGAAGACTATTTAACCAGCGAACAACAGGAACCATCAACATGCATACTCTAACTCTCAAGCTAGAAAAGACTGTGCAGCTATAGGTTTTCCACAAGTGCAATGTTATTGGCTTATCATAACCATGATTTGTAATTGTTATATATGTTGGAATTAGTCGTGAATAACATCTTACAGACATTGCGAAATATTTGCAAGCTACTGTTATCTCTGATAAGTTAAAATTAGAGTTGTGTTGTCAAATAACCGCCAGAACACACTAGTCAATTGAATGTACTCATTGCAGAAAAACTGAAATCCAACAGGAGAAACTTGTAACAGGGTAAGGAAGTTTTGTTAATCACTGGTAGCACACCCAACAGCACAGAAATCGACGTTTCGACCAAAAAGCCTTTATCAAGAACACATTTACAACCCAATACGAGGAGTAATAACCAGTACTATTCTTACTTATCGTATTAACATGAAAATGATTTCATTGTAATTGAAAATTACCTCATGAGCTTTCATGAGAAATATACTTTCAATCTTCCTTCACTTTTGTGTTTGCTCTCAAACTCCTTCAGATCAGCAGAAAGTTGTCCGAAGAACGGAATGCGTTGTGCAATTGTTTATAGCTTAGCAGTGACATCTGCGCCTTACGTCCTGAAACAGCTGACTTTTGCATGACTTATAGGCACTTTGACCGGATGCGACGAGACAGCTATCTACAGCCCCTCCCATCCCCTTAATCGCTACTTACGACATGCGTGGCGTGAAGTAGTTCCGCCATTTTTGTACCCTGTTTCGGGCCCCGGCAACACATCGACAGACACTTCCTTTAAGTAATATATGATAATTTGTTTTAAACGATAGCTGATAATCTCTCGCTGTAAGTGTGCTGCTTTTTTTAAAATCTCACTCTCTCTAAGACAGGGGCGTAGACATGTTCCTCAATTGGAAAGAGGGGGGTACAAACAAAAATTTAAAAACAAACAAACAAAGGTTTTACTTTTGGCCCACTTTTCTTAAAGCTAAGTTCTAGTACTAAAATTCATGTTCTGATTTCCTAAATGAAGAAGGGGGGGGGGGTGGTTTGAGCACTGAAAACTTCCCACCCCTTATCTACGTGCCTGGTCTTAGATAATTCTTGCTATGTGAGGTAGCCATAAACGTCATATTCCCTGCCACCGTTTGTCTTTGTGCACATGCCATTCTCTCCAGTCACATCGTAAGATACAATTCTCTCATTTCTAACAGCTTGTTTATTCTTGTTGTCTTGGCACGAGTACTGGATGCTGAGATTGAAGTAGATGACGGGACCTGTCGAGCGTGTTAGCATACCAGGCATATCTAGAATGGTACTCATACCGTAGTATGAACACCTTGAATTTCTATATGTCCATTTCGTGTAACTTTATTGTCTTAGAAAATATTGTAGTTTCCACTCGATTTCGTTGTTTTGTTTATAAATGTTGTTTATATTCTGGATGATTCTGTTCTTTTTGTACGTGTTGGGATTTTTTTTTCCTCTTCAGCTGCATTTTAGTGAGTAATATTGTTAGTTATTCATATGTTTGCTGGTTTCACGTAGCTTAAAGATGGAAGGACTATTTGTGATTTACTCAAATTATATTTGTGTTATAGAAAGTCTTTTAGATTCATATTTATTTGCACCTTGCTACGTCATCGTCCGAATTCCAAAAAAAATTCGGATTGTGATTTCTCGCTTGACACGACCACTTCTCCAGTCCACTCATCTGCAAATGGGTACCTGACGCATGAGTTAGGGGAGGTAAAGATAGCAAGGATGGAAACTGACTACGCCACCTAATAGATGCTGCGGCTTAGTACATGAAGAGCTATCTTCATCCCCAACGGCAGGTTGCTGCCATGTGACATACCTTTACGTCATCGTAGATGACCTTTTTCGCCTTTTAGACTAAGGGGTAGATGAGTGGAGACGACCTATTTTACCTTGCAGTGGGAGGTAGGTAGGTGGAGAAGACCTTTTTTTCCTTGTGAGTCAGGGGTAGATGAATTGAGAGCGCCTTTCTACCTTGCAAAAGCGTCAGGGTCAGATGAGTTATCTGGAGACTTCCTTTGAGCTTTTCAAATTCATTGTTAGATAAACTTCCTGGGACGCCTTTTTTTCGTAATTTTGCATGTTCGGCCTTGAGGCCGATCAATCACTGTATCTATATAGCCTTGTCTTTTGGGAATGCTATCTGACAGTAGTTTGATAGCGCGTGTAAATAATTTAATTTGTTGTGTTCTGATGCAATCCACAAATGGCATTCTGTTAGTCTCTTTGTGTTTTAACTTCTGATTCTGTCTCGTATTGTTACGCACAGAATTCTCTGTAAACACGACATTTCTTAGGGTTAGGGTTAGTATTTGTATACTAACACATTTTGTATATGTTGTTATCTTTTTCTTGCTTCTTGTGTGTCCATGTTTGACATTAGTAGCATAGTGATGCAATGATAATAGTTTGGGATAGTGCTATTCTGTTGTTCAAGCTCAATTTTCTGTTGTGGAATATAGACGACATTTGCCGGAACTTTGGATGATATGTTGCATCTAAGTTGGATTTGTTCCTGTCAAAGAGAATTAAATAAATCAAACTCGATCAATCTCGAATAAGAATGATTGCTCTTAAACGACAAGTCCATACATTACGTCAATAATTAGGGGGTTTGACGTCTGAAAAATTGGACAAGGAGTCTACCTTTGGTGTGACACAATTTGACGGAAACAACACTGTTTTTTATACCAGTTAAATTATTTCAATTTGAAATATTTAAAAGAAAAGGATTTTAAAAATCCGTGCAGTTTTTCCAACTTCTTCCTCTACATGATTTTTAGGTGGTTGGGAAGTGGGGTGATATATATTTGAAATAATTAAGCAGAATTGCCTGATTTCTTATTTGTTGACAAGATTTAGTGGGTAAAGTACGGGCAACATATTGTTTGTTGACAGGATTTAGTGGGTAAAGTAAGGGCAACACATTGTTGACGTCATTTATGGACAACCACAAACTAATAATTATATAAATATATATATATATATATATATATTGGCATTGTCATGGAAAATATTGTAGTTTCCACTTGCCTTCTTTGTTTCGTTTAAATCCAAGCGTGTTTATGTCCTGGATGATTTCTGTTTTATTTTTGCGTGATGTCTGGGTTGTGTTCACTTACAATTTTCGTAATATTGTTAGCCAATTGTATGTTTGTTGTGCACTGAATATGTAATTTAATTTCAAGGATGTAGGATATAAAGAATTTTATTTTATTATATTATTGCAAGCTGTGAAACAACGGTTAAACTATAAAGCGTATATGCTGGGCATGTATGGCGTAAAGTAAACTGTAGCATCGTACTTCACGCACGAAGAGGAAAATTAAACTAAAATTAATAATGGTTACTTAAGAACGAATGTAGAAGAAAAAGAAAGAATGATCTATTAATGGTCATCAGATATTAAGGACAACGAGGAAGCCAGACAACGTGCATTGAACACAGAGGCTTTCACAGACAGTAAGGACAATATTTTACAACGGCAATTTTGTACCTGTATAAGCACAGCTGTTTCTAATACAAGTTATTACACAATCTGTATTTTCTAAAAGTAGAAGGTCCATATTTACCAAGTTCATTTTTTTAGGTAAGTCAAAGCATAGTACTAAGGTATCTCTGAAAAAACAACGCACTTGTAACCTGGTTTCGAACCCACAACGCAGTGAACACAAGAAATATGGCTTAACTGCTATACTTTAGTGACCTACCAAATTCAAAGACAGAGCGTTAAACTGTCTGTCAATGAGAAGAACATACAACTCAGTTATTTTAACTAAGTCTTGTGAGTCTGTGCATCTGTATTAAATACCTAGTAAAAGTCTAAACAATGGTCACATCTCTGAAGTAAGTTAACTTCTGTCTCCAGAGGAAAGTCCAGACCAAAAAATATACTTTTTTAGTTCACTACTTCGTAGTCATTTGTCTGTAAGCAGTCGTGTGTGTTGTAATTTTGTTTAAACATCAGTGGATCTAGTTGAGACTGGGGCAGCAGTTTATTGGTGACCGTCACGGTCTAGACGAATGCGCATAAACACTGCAAAACGGGGAAGTTTCCATATAATTATTTTCAACTGCGTATTCTTTGTATAATTGTGTAAGACATATGTGCTGGTGAAGTTTAAAACTTTTTACATATCTTTACACCGTCTTTACTGTTCCAGAAAATCAGCGACTCATTTCTTTAGACTATGTCAACTTTGGCACCATATGTGATCGACAGTTTTTTTTCTGTCGAACTAAAAAATTGACCACTGACAATTACGTCAGTGCACTAACCTCTATACTTACGGCTCGATATAATTTTTAAAGCAGCTAGTTCAACACGTGACGTGAATGTAAAACATGAACATTATAAACAATGGTGTCCATCTATAGTCCACGTGAGTACACTTAAAAACACTGAGTGCCCGTGACAACAATTGTGACAGTGTCTATTGATCATGTTTGTGATGATGATAATTAAAGCATTCTCTCCAGATTTAACAAAAAATAAATCACCGCTCTGAAACGCTAGCACTGATGTGAGTATGTTTAGTTTGCTGACACTACTAGACCATGAAGCAGGCAACCAAATTATATGAATAGTTGAAAAAGAATGAACTAAAGTCGGACCAACAACGGTGTCATCACAACATCAGCAACAATCCCTGCTGGTGTTCCGTCATGCGAAAATGACAGCACCCGCGTCAATTACACCAAAGATTTGAGGTTTGCTCTGTCGATAAAATCCATTAAGTCATTAGTTGACAAATTTGTTTTACTGTGTTCATCGGATGTGCAAGTGTTTTGAAACTGCCTGCACTAAACCATTCCCACCCCGCAGCCGGTGTCACAAAGATAATGCCAACGAAAACATCAAATGTTTGTTCACAGTTCTCTCGTGTGTCTTCATGAACGTACCAGACATCAGTTATAAATGATGAGCTGGAACAACTGGTCTATATTCGGTAGCAAGCCAGTTTGAACAATGTCCACGCCATCCATTACCGAAGCTTTTATTTCATTAGTTCTAAATGACGCCGCTCTAATTGGGCACGTGACAGCAAATATTAGTGTGGTAGCAAGCGTTTGTGTACATGTGTATATGTGAGTGTTCATACACGTGTGTTTGTGTATATGTGTGCCCACAGCTGTGTACATTGCTTTTGCAAAGAAAATATATAGAAAAATTAACTCCTAGTTTACCAAATGTCTATTAGATAGACGCGGAAGTAGTCGTAATTTTACCATACTCCTACCAAATTGCTATTTTCGTTCTTTTTATTTTATGAGCTGTTAAGAATATGGTTTTAGAAAAATTAATAAGAATGTGGTTTTAGACAAGATGGTAATAATGTGATTTTAGCCTAGTTAGTAATAATGTGATTTTAGCCTAGTTAGTAATAATGTGGTTTTAGACAAGATGGAAATAATGTGGTTTTAGACAAGATGGTACGAATGTGGTTTTAGACAAGCTAGTAATAATGTGATTTTAGCCTAGTTAGTAATAATGTGATTTTAGCCTAGTTAGTAATAATGTGGTTTTTAGACAAGATGGAAATAATGTGGTTTTAGACAAGATGGTACGAATGTGGTTTTAGACAAGCTAGTAATAATGTGATTTTAGCCTAGTTAGTAGTAATGTGATTTTAGCCTAGTTAGTAATAATGTGGTTTTAGACAAGATGGAAATAATGTGGTTTTAGACAAGATGGTACGAATGTGGTTTTTAGACAAGCTAGTAATAATGTGATTTTAGCCTAGTTAGTAGTAATGTGATTTTAGACAAGGTGGAAAGAATGTGGTTTCAGACACGCTAGTAATAATGTGGTTTTAGACAAGGTGGAAAGAATGTGGTTTCAGACAAGCTAGTAATAATGTGGTTTTAGACACGGTGGAAATAATGTGGTTTCAGACAAGCTAGTAATAATGTGGTTTTAGACACGGTGGAAAGAATGTGGTTTCAGACAAGCTAGTAATAATGTGGTTTTAGACAAGGTGGAAAGAATGTGGTTTCAGACAAGCTAGTAATAATGTGGTTTTAGATAAGCTGTTAAGAATATGGTTGTAGACATGATACACACAAATTACGAACTAGCGCGTTTTACTAGCTTTACCCTCAAACAAATGTAATTATATGAGTAACCGTCTAAAGCAGTGTTTCCAACTTTTTGTTTTAATTGCTCCACGTAAGACTTTCTAAAATTCTGAGCGCCCCCCCCATTTAATATATATATATATATATATATATATATATATATATATATATATATATATATATATATATATATATATATATATATATATATATATATATATATATATATATACATTCAGCAATTGAATTATTCCCTAAATGTTAAGGAATAATTACCCACCTGAATTTGCCCCCTTGAACAATCAAATTGCCCTCTTGTGGGGCGCAGGTCGCAGGTTGGTTATATTTATACTTTATATTTGTGCATCCTGTCCAATTTTTATGCACGGATGAAATCCTGTGATCTTTGTCGGCATTCTAATTATTGCGTCTTAAAGAAAAAAGAAGTGTTACTACTCCAGTAGTAACGCAAAATGAGGTAAACAGGTTACTAAAACACTTACCTAGCCTATTAATAAAAATATATTTGAAAAAACATACAATAAAACTAAACAGGACAATTCTCAACGTATCGGCTCAAATTGAACCTTTTTCAAGAGACAAACAACAGAAAACGAGAAAATAAAAAAACAAAATAGATGTCTATATTTCATCAAGCCCCCGTCTCCATAATAGCGCAGGGATGGCAACGCATCTAGTAAAAGTGAAAATGCGTGCATTCATTATAAACAAACCGAAATTGGGAAATTAGAGACACTATAGATGAGTGCAAGAATAATAAAAGAAAAAGATAAGAAAAATACCCCTTTTGTCACTCTATCAGACAGGCAGGTTTTAAGAACATAGTCACAACAGGCACTACTCCAGACTGGATACAACTTTTAAAAACCGTCTGTTTTGTGCTTGAGAGAACAGAATCATCCAATTTCACCCTTAAATAATGCCAAATAAATGATAAATAAATCATATGTAAATGATGCCATATAATTGATTGTATACACCCTAATTTTTGTATGTGGGATGTTTCTTGACAAGTAGAGTTTTTATCTATATCGCAAATAAATGGAAATTCAAACTAATGAATGCGTTTTAAGTAAATAATTAATTTATAGATTATATGCCATTTTAAATTTCCACATAAAATTTTAATTAAATGCGTTATATATTCGCTGAGATGTGATTTTAAAGTTTGGTACAGCTGGTGAAACGGGCTATATGATATCTGCTGTGTGGATATGTTTCCGTTTATTATTGTCCACTGATAGCATGACATCTATAATATTTCATTTCGTGTGACACTTCATTTCAGTTGAAACTACTGCTTGGCAGCAGTAATAGTTCAGTTGTTAGAGCAATGGCTGCTGTGCTTACGGATCATCTGGAATTCTTTTGTTCACCAAAGAATCTAAGGTGGACACAGTAGCATGAAATAAGTCTATCTATCTATCTATACGCTGTGTCCCTTGTTTGCCTTGCAGCGTCAGGGGTGGAAGAGTTCTCTGGAGATGGCCTTCTTGTGCGCTGTTTGTAAGCTTGTTCCTGTGGCTTCTTTGATTTATATGATCCATCTTTTACATGGTCTGTCTCTGGCTTTATAACCGTTATGTCTATGTGTCATGGCCATCTGTGGCATGCTATATGTCGGTAGTCTGGAAGCGTGTGAAAACCACTTGATCTGCTGTCTTGTGATGTGTTCCAATACTGGTATTGTTTTGGTTATCTGTCTGATGTTATCGTTTCTAATATGTATTATATTCATTGAATTAGTGTGCAGTGGAAAATATGTCAGTTCGGGATAATATCTTGAAGGTTACTTGTTAATGGATTAAAAGATAACAACATAGTGAAGGTATTATCAAGTTTAGAAGTAATAATGTGGATGCGTACGAAGTAAGGTTGTGACCTAGTGAAATGGTAGCGATGCGCTCAGCGCGAAGTTCAAATGTGATGTAGCGTCAACATCAGAAAAGTGCAATGGAGATGGAGAGAGAAAACACATCCATATAACCGCATTAGAAGGACAGCTAGAGAGGAGATGGGCACCACTAGCTAAACCTTTTGCCCACTGAAATACTACAATGGATAATCATGAACTAAAAATAAGGCTGGAGATGGCTTTAGCGTCATTGTCAAGGCTAACTGTGATTTGGAAAAGCAACATCAGTGTTGGAGTGAAAATCAAACTGTATAGGTCGCTGGTGCTTTCTGTTGTGTTGTATGGTTGTGAGAGTTGGACACTCACTGCGGACATGGAGAGAAGATTACAGGCTTTCGAGTATAAATGCTACAGAAGAATTCTACGAATTTCCTATAGGGAACATAAGACCAATGTGTACGTAAGAAATAAAGTAGAGATGTGTGCAGGTGTCCAGGAGCCATTGCTTTCAATAGTGAAACGACGAAAACTAGCATGGTTCGGACATGTATGCAGGCACGATTCCTTATCAAAAACAATACTGCAGGGAACTGTCGAGGGTGGAAGAAGCAGAGGAGGACAAATAAAGACATGGACAGACAACATCAAGGAATGGACAGGGCTAGATATTTCCACACTCATCCGCATCGCTGACGATAGAATTCGCTGGAGGACTCTGTGTGCTGAAGCATCCAATGTGGTACCCCTACGACCCTGAAGGGTTATGGGTTTATTGATTGATTGATTGATCGTTTCTAATTCTATCTCTTAATGACACTCCGAGTATTCGTCGTAGACATGTCATTTCTGTTGTCACTATTTTTCGTTTGTCTTGTGCTGTCATTGTCCAGGTTTGGCACTGGTAGCATAGTGATGGAATAATAATAGTCTTGTATAATGCAACTTTAGTGTCTATGTTTAAATTTTTGTTCTTGAAAATGCGTGTCATCTGTCCTAGGATCTGGTATGTTTTGTTGCATCTATTTTGTATCTCTTTACTGGTTTTCCCCTCACTCGATATAATGCTTCCTAAGTAAGTGGACTCATTTACTTGTTTAAGGTGTTTATCATCGATGGAGATGGTGATATTTCTTTCTTTCTTTGCTATTTGAGTGCCAGAACAAATCTATGAAATTAAAGAGAGACATTGTGTGTTGCTGACGACACATTTTCACGTAAAACTGTTCCTCACACGTGTTAATGTTGAGAAAAGAAACACTTGCTGTTTGAACATGACTTTACAATTTAAAACTACACATTGGGAATTTTCTTATACAAACTCTTGGGGCCAATCCACACAGTATAGTTTTAGTCATTTTGTATATGTTGCTATACGTTTTCAATATGTTACTCTATGTGGAATATACGAGCTATTGTTCAATTTTAATGTCTTTTCTGATCTATATTCTGGTGGCATTCAATAATTTTGTTTTAAAATTGTTTGTAATCAGTGAAACACATTTTACTTGTGGTGTCCAGCATGAGAATGGAAACTGAGGCAGTTATGGCGGTACTAAAATAAATTTCCAGCACACAAGTATTGAATGTTGCTGATGATGATGATTCAATCCCTTTCGCTGTGAGCAGGCAGCTCTTGACAGCCCATAGCCCTTCTGGTGAATGCACAGGTTTTCCTCAGTTGTGGTGCAGTTGTGTAGAGTGTGTTGTGTATAGCTGGAAGTAGTGGTAATAGTTCTTGTCGGATGTCTGTTAATTCTGGGCACTGCGTAGTAGGTGTTCAACAGTCTCTTCTTGTGCGTTGCAGTGTCTGCAATGTGGTTCGTGTAATGGGTTTATTCTGTTCAAGTGTTTATTAACGGGGGCGTGGCCTGTTCTTAGTTGGAATGTGAGACTCTGGTTTGCTTTGCTCTGGTTTGAAAGTTGGTAAAAATGACAAGTTCTTAGTCCATGCTTTAAAAGAATTTTTAAAAATGGATGCTGCAGTGTGTGGGTGGAATTCATTGCGTAAGATAATTTGTGGAGAATTATATTGATTTATTTTCCCTGATATGCAGGAGTCCACGGAAATGAACGAGTAGAGATATTGACTTCGAAAGCTAATAATAGGAGAATTAATTATGGACAAGAATAAGATATCAATGGGACTACATGTAGACCATCTAAAGCATCTAAATGAGGACACACGTCTGTAAGAAATGTGATATTGTGGACACAAGACTGGAATAAATGTGATTTTGTGACTGCAAGAATATTTCCCCATGAGAAGGCAATTGAGGTAGCATTTAAAATGTGCGCTAAACCTGGTAGCAACGGGAACAGCCATTATGTATACTCTTTACATGTGCTGGAAAAGACGAAGCACCTATAGGTTTGCTCAGAGTGGGCAACGTCGATTCACAAAGTTATAGTAAAGTAAAGAAAATTGTGGCGAAGGGTTGTCACTTTGGCTATATTGTGAATAATTTTACATTCACAATTTTACCATGTACAGTTTTAATTATCTGGTAACCCTGTTATTGTGTCATCAATGCTTGATTTACATTATAGTATTTATATACCGTTCATAGGATGTACTTTATCTTTAATTTATCACGTACGTTTATATGATTGGTCTCTGTTATCGCATTTGCGCAACTGAAACCAGTAGATGTTCAGAGCATCAATGAGGATAGATCAATATCTTAACTAACTTCAATATGCTTGCTGCTGTGCAACCGAGAGGCATCTTGACGGACTCAATAACATTTTTAAAGTGTTTGCTGCTGTGTATAGAGACATCTTAACGACTTCCCTAATTTCTTCTATATGTTTGCTGCTATGCTGGGCGATATCTTTATGCGTTCTCTACTTTTGCTTACGTACATGGAGCTGATTCTCGACTAAGTAACTTCTTGGTTGAACATGTATTTTTTAAAATAACAATCACATTTCTAGGTCAAATGTTAAACCCGAAGTAAGGTAGTTTAACTATGACAAACTAAATGAATTGTTCATTCAAATTGCCCGTAGAACCAATTTTAAAATCTTTCACTTGACATGTCTATAAAATCAGACTTGTGTTCTTGTTTGCAATTTGTTCTTGAAATTACAATGCAGGGAGTAAGAAAACGAGATGGAAACATGAAGACATGGCTGAATAATATTAAAGAATGGATAGAGTGTGAGTTTTCCAAAACTCATCAGGATGGTAGAGGATAGAGATTCGTGGAGATTTTTCTATTCCAAATGACTCATTGTGACACTCCTACGACCCTGACGGGTTATGGGTTTAATATTATTATTATTAAATCAGACTGTGAGGTCATTCACTTAAAATGTATGTAGACTAGACTGTGAGGTCATTCACTTAAAGTGTATGTAGACTAGACTGTTATGTCATTCACTTAAAGTGTATGTAGACCAGACTGTGAGGTCATTCACTTAAAGTGTATGTAGACTAGACTCTGAGATCATTCATTTAAAGTATATATAGACTAGACTGTGAGGTCATTCACTTAAAATGTATGTAGACTAGACTGTGAGGTCATTCACTTAAAATGTATGTAGACTAGACTGAAATCATTCACTTAAAGCGTATGTAGACTAGACTGAGATCATTCATTTAAAGTGTATGTAGACTTGACTAAATAAACAATTAGAAGACAAAATTGATGCCTTTGAGATGTGGGTATATAGAAGAATAGGGAGAACATCATGGAAAGAGAAGAAAACAAATAAAGAGGTGCTAAAGACACTTAATATGAAGAAAGAACTACTAAGAGAAATAAAGATCAGGCAAATAAAATACTTTGGACACATTAAAAGACATGACACCCTATTGAAGACCTTACTTGAGGGTAAAGTCAAAGGGAAGCGAGCAAGAGGTAGGCAGAGATACAAGTGGGATAGTAACATTACACGATGGACAGGTTACAGTCTAGCAGAGTGCACCACCAAGACAAGAGACAGGAGATGTTGGAGATACGTTGCAGCCAACCTTCGTTGTGGAGACGGCACTTGATGATGAGACTTGACTCTGAGATTATTTATTTAAAGTGTATGTAGACTTGACTCTGAGATCATTTATTTAAAATGTATGTAGACTAGATTGTGAGAACTTCCACTTGAACTGTCTGTATGATAGATTGTGAAATCTTTAACATGAAGTTTCTATAAATCAAATGTATATACTATAACATAGCAGATGATCATAGTCGACGTGTTAGTTATCTGTAGTTCAGGTGGTGCAACATTAAATGCACGTGCAACGCACTTAACATATAGTGTAAATCTTCTTGAGCAAGAATCGAACCGAAACAGTGTCTAGCAGAGGAGAAAATCCAAGAAGTAATACAATCCAGTGTATTCATGGCACTCATTGATCACGTGAAAGAATTTTCATTCTACTCATTCCTACCTTAATCTGGTTTTTAGTCTGGGCGGGGAGGTGACTGTCGAAGCTCTTGATCTGTGATCAAAGGTAGCGGCGTTCTGGCCATCAGGGGGTCCGTGCATGACTGACGAACGACTTGATGGAAGTAGACACGCGTGGGGAAACACGTGCTCAGAGCCAGGCATTTAAAGATGGCAGTCTTTCACGCAGGGCAGGCTACTTGTCCTCGTGGAGAGAATCAAATCATCATCATGCCTGGCGGACACATACTGCGTTGCCAGGGACGCTTTGTCATGTGACCGGGGTGAACAAATTCCGCACGCGACACGTGAAAGAAAAGTCCGCACTGACAACTTCTCTGAATTCCCACCGGAAGTGGAGACGGTGAGATCTTCTTTGTTTCACCTGTTCCGAGAACTGGTGCCTACGTCTACCTTTATAGAAACTGCCCAACAATGGCGGCCGTCGTTAGGACCTCTATTTCCCAACGGTAATTGTCACAACACTCCTGTATTTAGCACCCAACAATAGACGTAATTCGCTGCAGTGTTTCTCGTTTTGCCCAGTAAACGGTAATAACCAAAGCTTGATCTGCCGCGAGTGGCTATTGTTAGCACCGTTCACTGTGAACTTTGTTCAACTCTACGTGGGCCTATAGACAGAATAACAATAACGCTGCACTATCTCTCTGTCTGATGTAACATCTCTGCCAGCCTGTCTGACTCGGTCAGTTGCTCTCCTTCAAGCTCCCTTTACATCGCTCTTGAAAGCCTATCTCGGTTCTGTATTGTCATGTTCCAATTCGTTATGACAAATACATTGATTACTCGTTTCATCTGAGTGTTTATAGTTGCATTAATTACTAGTTTCATATATTTATAGTTACATTGAATGGTAGCTTCATCTGAATGTTTATTGTTGCATCAAATACCAGTTTCATATGTTTGTCGTTACATTGATTACTAATTTCTTGTGAATGTTTACAGTTTCATTTATTACTTGTTTAACATCAATGTTTACAGTTGCTTTTTAGCTTAGAAACACCATAAGCTAAAATTGAAAACAAACCAGATTATCAAACATGCGTGCTGAGTCCACTATACTACGCACTGAAACATGGACAACCAACACCAAACATGAGAGGAGACTTAACATCTCTCATCTAAGATATCTCTGCAATATCTTAAATTTCTAATTGCACGTCAAAATCACCAACATGGAAGTGTTCCGCTGCACCCAGCTACCATCTGCCATGGAAAAACTTAATATAAATAATTTCGTTGGCTGCGTCACGTCAGAAGAATGCCCAAACTGCCGCATCCCAAAAAAAGTTATATTCGGGGACTGGCTGAAGGCCATTAAGCCCGTGTAGACCAATGCTAAGGTAGAAAGATATCTGATGACGAGCTATTTTACTATGTCCAGCTAATAACGCGCTGTCTTACTCATGCATAGCCAAACTATGTATGATCAGAACATGCGTATTTCGTATTTCCAACGGCAATATACAGATGTGAGACATGGACACTAAATAAAACAATAGCAAAGAGAATCGCTGCTTTCGAAATGAGATGCTACAGAAGAATTTTACGTATACCATGGACAGCTAAAAAGACATCTCGAGGTGTGTTAAAATCAATAAACGTCGAAGAGGCAAATAAAATAACAATATCTTATCTCTTTAACAATATCTTAAGTAGAAAGCTGTGTTGTTGTTGTTTTCTATGGTCATATAAAGAGATATAACAGCAGGGAAAGATTAATAGTGGAAGGCAGAGTTAGCGGTAACATGGGAAGAGGACGTCATCCTTCTTCTTGTTGGTAGTTTAACATGTCTACACAGTACGTAATTTGTCTTGCAGATATGTTAGATAGACGGGTTGCATGATACCATGATTGTTGGTGCGTCTCTCGTCCTGATATCTTCAACTTCAGTACCTGTGTTTGATGTGCGGGTCTGTGGACAGCTCAATATATAGAATGGTCCGACCAATATTAGTTTCCAATCTCTGTTGGCTGGACTAATCTCCAGTCAAGAAGTTTGCCTCCATGGGGAGAGTGCCACCCATAGCATTTAACTCCTTAGCTTAAAGAGATAAACCCCATGAATACCCGAAAGTTCCCTTTTGCAAAGAAAACTTCCCGAGCAACTTGCGATCTCTTTAGTACAAATCACACCGCTAAACCCCTACGACAGGATGATCAAGTTGAGGCAAGAATGTCCGCATAACACCTTTCCTTTGCTGTGCTCGAGATGCACCCTCAAGTAAGCTGACAATACCATGTAAGGCGCAGCGAGATACATATCAAAAATATTCAAAGTTCCTTTCTTTAGCCAAATTCAATTTATACGGCTTTGGGTATATTCTAAGACAGTGCTAAAGTGTAAGTTAACTCAGACGGTTCCGGGTCACAGATATTGTATAAACAAGATGGACCCACTTCTGTTTCTGAAATGCCAATTAGATAATTTAATCTTCAAACTTAACTAGCCAATCAAATATTTCTGGTTTCTACTAAACATATTTTAAAATGGATTTAGTGAAACTCACATCATCTTGATATCTTTTTATTGAACCCAGGTCTTGAATGAACACATTACTTTACAAGCAGTAATTAAGCGTTAACGTTTGAGATTTCATTTTTAACTTCCACGTTTTACGGAAATTGGATACGTTTATTTTTATTTATTTTTAAAATGTCCTTCTTGCAATTAATGGGCATCGCTAACAAATACATCGTTAACGAAATACATCGCGCACAATATTTTTCTAAGATGAATATACAATGTTACCCGGACACAAATCATTGCCTCGGGGAAAGCATCTTAATATAACCATTGTTGTTGTTTGATGGAGTAGTAGCTGTGTAAAGAAATCATAGCTACAATATAGATTAAAACAAAGGAATTAATTTTAGTAGTAATTAAAGGAATAAGTTTTCGATTATTTTCTGTCCTATCTTAAGACACGAGTAATGATGTTAGGGAAATTCTTTCAAATATCTTAGGACAATATTTCAATCAAGGGATTTGTTGCAAATTGTTATTTTTTAATATAGTTTCTGTACATTTGAACTAACAAGTTGTATTTCAAAAACTATCATGAGCGTGTTGAGTGTTGAAACTCAGATATGTTAAATTTCAAAAACTATCATGAGCGTGTTGAGTGTTGAAACTCAGATATGTTAACTTTCAAAAACTATCATGAGCGTGTTGAGTGTTGAAACTCAGATATGTTAACTTTCAAAAACTATCATGAGCGTGTTGAGTGTTGAAACACAGATATGTTAAATTTCAAAAAACTATCATGAGCGTATTCATGTAATAGTATCGGGGGTGGCAGACGGTTTTGTTTGTACTAATACTGGATGGCAGACGGTTTGTTGTATAATACTAGCGTGGCAAACGGATTGTTTGTAATAACACCAGACGATATGGCTACAAGCAAAAAAGTATTGTTTGCACAGAGACCAGTCTGACACAAGCTAGTACGCTTTAGGTAAGGCAAATATTAGTATCACAAGTCTGCATCTCACTTGCTCAAATAAAAAGGAGACGACACAAAGTCTACGAAGCATTCAAAAGAATATTGGTCGCCACCGATGAATTCATCCAGGCCCGCATGTGTTATTGACACGTCGATTACGCAGTACCTTAGTGGTCAGAAGGAATGAAGTGATGAAAAGATTTCTTGACACTCTGTTTTTCCATTGCAACGAAATATGTTTAGCATAGAGGCACAATGAATAAGTAGGAAGGCGGAGTTTGTATACGACAGAAGTAGGGGCGTATTGCCCACGCAGAGAATGGACAACGTGTGTTGTTGTATGACCAGAGGGATCACGTCCTAATTAATTAGAGGTTTTCATCTGGAGGAAACGGAAGAGGATAGCCGGAGACAGAAAACCATAAGTTCTGATTGGCGGAAGTCTTTTAGGAGGAGCAGCCAGATAAGTTAGAAGGACTTGGCTTGGAGAGTCAGTAATCCCCGGGTCAGAAGTCAGTCTCCATCAGTGCTTGTCCCAGACAGTCAGTGCTTGTCTCCCAGGAGAGACAAGTCCTAGTTTTAGTTTCGCAGCTGAGACAGTCAGTCTTCGGTCTCCCAGGAGAGACGAAGAGTCAGAGCCAGATAGTCAGTCGGTGTATAATCTCTAAGACTTAGCTTATAATCCGAGTGAAACAATTCCTGGATGTGTTAGCGTAATTTGTAATTTGCGATTATTATATTATTGTCCAGTTGCAGACAATTTAGGATTAGTCTACAGAGTTGAGGACAGACTCGAATAAGACAAGACTGGGACTTGTGACTAGTGTTTATTTGCCTCTCTTATGAGTATGATGATATTAATTGATGTATTTCAACTTGTGTAAATAAACTTCATATTCTTGTGAGACAAGGAGTGCTTTGGTTAATTGATTGATGTCGAGCAGTATTACGCAGATTTAGACCTCGTCACAGCTCCAGTATTCCAGTAAGTCCTAAAAGGCGTTTCTTCCGTCGTAAATTATTGCGACACTGCAGATCTTCTTATTGTCACACTAGTCTGCCCAGGACAGACAGTCAACTATATGTTTTCGGTAACAAGTTTGTTTCTGTCACACAAAGTGCAGATCTTGTTACTGTTACATTCAGTGTTCAAACACAGATATGTTAAATGTTAAAAACTATCAGTAGCGTGTTCAGTGTTGAAACACAGATATGTTAACTTTCAAAAACTATTACGAGCGTGTTAAATGTGGAAACATATATGATAACTTACCGGAGGTTATTCTGTACTTCAAATTAAAATAGTTAAATTATGTAGTTTTCCTCTTGTGTGGTGCAACATTCAGAGACAACATCATTATACATTAGCTGGGGGGAACCATATGAACACTATCTCTGACCAATGCCCCAGCTTCCAACTTGTACGTGGTGTCGTAGCTATGAACATGCGGCATATGGGATGGGGTTAGAAGCAGCTTTGCTCAGTATATACCAAATCCCTGTGAGATTTCAGAATCAGAGAAATATGTTAGCCCTGCGTAATTCTCCTGTGATGGCGAGGAATGCAGAGCTGGCTGCATCCCCGTGAGAATGGTACAGACTTGGGTTGCTATGAGGCACCTCCGGAAAGAAAGAGCCCTTGAAGTAGAGACAGTAGGCCTGAATCTCCTCAAGGGTCCATTTCTGCACGTTCACGGTAAGGCAGAAAAGCTGAGAAGTTCCAAGAATGTACCCCATTGAGTTATACTTATGAAATCATTACAAAATGATGCGAATTAAGTGTCATCTCGGTACGAAATTAAATTTAAGAGAAATCATACTATTGCACATAGGAAATAAGAGAGATGCACATATGGAAGAAGAGAGGTGTACATTGGGAATGAGAGAGGTGTACATTGGGAATGAGAGAGGTGTACATTGGGAATGAGAGAGGTGTACATTGGGAATGAGAGAGGTGTACATTGGGAATGAGAGAGGTGTACATTGGGAATGAGAGAGGTGTACATTGGGAATGAGAGAGGTGGGCATAGGAAATAAAAGAGATGCACATAGAATTTATGAAAGATCCGCACAGGAAATAAGAGCTAATAACTTTCTTGTATTTCATGGGGATCGAAACAACAACAACAATCGAAAAATATGCTCATATTCTGTAGACAAGCAGCGTGTTTATATTGTATTCAAACAACATACACTATATTACTCTATATCAATATTTAACAGACAACGTTTCGACGAAATGCCTTCATCAGGATAAATGATAACACACGAAATAAACATTTTACAAAACCCGGGAAAGCACATATGATGGTGGTAGGAGGAAAGTGTTAAATTGTGGTAGGAAACGCGTCACAGGAAAGAAAAAAGCTCAAAGCTGGAGAGGTCCAGCAAAGTAGGAGAAAACAAATATAGCAAAACGAGACGAAATGGTGGACGTATTGTGATCTACAATATATAGTAATATAATGCAACCCATCCCCCTTCTTTTTACCAAAAGCGCATCTACGGACCTGGACGAACACACAATAATCTCACAAAAAGACCAAGATCATATTTGTGACATAATTCTAAGTTTAAATATTCAATATTATTATTGAAAAACAGATACTACGTTCAGATAGAATATAATTTCTTTGTCATCTTGAAAAATCCACTTCACAATTCCATCAACAGCTTATCACGGATTACAAACACTGAAGATGTGATTGAGAACAATCACGATGGTTGCAATTTTGGAAATGACTTCCATATTTTAATTAAAGCAATCATTTAACCATAAGGATTAGAAAATATTCATAACACTTAGCACATTGCATAAATTGCTGCTCTTGACTTCTGTAATCCACTTACACAGTTTTATAAACAGGTCGAGCAAGATTTGAACGCCTTTGAACGTGTACCAGGCTGGTGTTCCTAACACTTAATGTTGTGAGGGGCGTTACTTTAGCCAGGTATTATAAATATTAATGCTCAACCAAGTATTAGCTTGGTTTACCTGATCAACGAAATCAACGGCACTGAACTCGTGTAAGATCCTTGACATAAGTAACCAGTAACGTCATGTTAGTTTTCTCCTCTTGTGCCATAGATGGCATAAAGGGCAGTATTCATTTCCATGTTGAGCTCCAGTTGCAAGTTTCTGAAGATCTAGTGTATTTTTTATGCCCAATATTGAACTTTCTCTGTTGATTCTTCTGCGTGGAGTTTCTACATGGTTGACCTACATTTCTCCACCTTTGCTTTCCACACGAAGGCCTGTTTATGAAGTTTGTTCTTATCTATTCTGAGTACATGGCAGATATCATTAGAAGCGTTTTCTTCTTGACACACATTCTATGACAAATGCTACATTTCACCTGATATTTCACAACAAATAGTTATGTTACCATGCTCTGAGACATAACTAAATTCTACCCGAATTCTAGTACTTATTCTCACAATAAAGAAGTTACAATGCTCTCAGTTATAACTACACTCTACCCAACATTTCAGAAAGTGTTACAATACAGTGATCTCAAAAATAATTCAATACCACTCAACAGTTTACAACAAATAGTTATATAATAGTGCTCTCAGAATTATTAAATTTTACCTTCGGTTTTAGAATGTGAACCGGTCACGTGAACGTCAACTGTAGTTCCTGCTGATCGTTTTTTGTTATGTATGTAGTCTTTATAAAGACCTTAAGGTGGAAACGTTGATTTGTTTGTGTGTCACTTTGTGTGTTTCCAGTGATTAGCAGAAAGTCATTATCCTTTTCCTGGCTTTACAATTTGGATTTGAGTTTTACGCAATGAGTACATATTATCGCTTTCATAAACTATTGATCAATTGTTACGGACTGCTTTATGACTAGTTGTTACGGCCTGCTTTATGACCAGTTGTTACTGTCTGCTTTATGACCAGTTGTTACGGTATACTTTACGTTCTTGTTCTTATTTTTCTACGTTTATTCCCAAACATCGTCTATTACGTATATTGTAGTACAGGGAACGGAGAAATGTGTATTGTGTTTTACATCATCGCTGCAATGTCTGTGCCTTTTAGCAACATATAAGTCTTCGGAATGACGTGAGTTGCATATGCCTTTTTAAGATTTGATAGCCAAACACCACGCTCATCCCTCTTTAGTCTCCTTATAGGAGCATAAATATAAAATGCAAGTATTACTATTCCTGCCTCCTGTATGCTTCCACGGCAACAGATTATCGACATTGTGATTTAGATTCTACAACTGTCAGATTATTTCTGCAGATGTAAAGGCTATTGAATATTCACAAGATTACGATATGGTAATATGACTTCCTTTAAATAAACAAAACAATGTAATGTAATGTTTGAAATACTAGAATCTAATGTCAGTAAAGTCATATAGTAAGTAGAAATATGACAGAGAGAACTAAGAAAAAGAGAAAGAAGACGAAATTTGGTCAAATCCTTGGCGTTACTACGTGCAGAAGTACATTAGAGAAACAAGAGAATATGATGTGAAAACAATGTGTCAATGTAGCAGACATTCGCGGGTAACAATAACAAGAAATATACAAATATAAGTGGGAACATGTGGTCGATGATTGTGTTTAGTTTTGAAATTGCAGACTGGGGTGGATTGCAGTTGTTAAAGTATGAAAATTATTATTTTCGCACGCTGGACTTGCGCATATATAATCAAGTCTCTATCTCACGGCACATACTAAGTTTTCCAAACCAAACACTCCATCTCACCGATCACATTAAGTTTTCAATACCGGACTCTCCATCTCACCGATCACATTAAGTTTTCAATACCGGACTCTCCATCTCACCGATCACATTAAGTTTTCAATACCGGACTCTCCATCTCACCGATCACATTAAGTTTTCAATACCGGACTCTCCATCTCACCGATCACATTAAGTTTTCAATACCGGACTCTCCACCTCACCGATCACATTAAGGTTTCAATACCGGACTCTCCATCTCACCGATCACATTAAGGTTTCAATACCGGACTCTCCATCTCACCGATCACATTAAGTTTTCAATACCGGACTCTCCATCTCACCGATCACATTAAGTTTTCAATACCGGACTCTCCACCTCACCGATCACATTAAGGTTTCAATACCGGACTCTCCATCTCACCGATCACATTAAGTTTTCAATACCGGACTCTCCATCTCACCGATCACATTAAGTTTTCAATACCGGACTCTCCATCTCACCGATCACATTAAGTTTTCAATACCGGACTCTCCACCTCACCGATCACATTAAGGTTTCAATACCGGACTCTCCATCTCACCGATCACATTAAGGTTTCAATACCGGACTCTCCATCTCACCGATCACATTAAGGTTTCAATACCGGACTCTCCACCTCACCGATCACATTAAGTTTTCAATACCGGACTCTCCATCTCACCGATCACATTAAGTTTTCAATACCGGACTCTCCACCTCACCGATCACATTAAGGTTTCAATACCGGACTCTCCATCTCACCGATCACATTAAGTTTTCAATACCGGACTCTCCATCTCACCGATCACATTAAGTTTTCAATACCGGACTCTCCATCTCACCGATCACATTAAGTTTTCAATACCGGACTCTCCACCTCACCGATCACATTAAGGTTTCAATACCGGACTCTCCATCTCACCGATCACATTAAGGTTTCAATACCGGACTCTCCATCTCACCGATCACATTAAGTTTTCAATACCGGACTCTCCATCTCACCGATCACATTAAGTTTTCAATACCGGACTCTCCACCTCACCGATCACATTAAGGTTTCAATACCGGACTCTCCATCTCACCGATCACATTAAGTTTTCAATACCGGACTCTCCATCTCACCGATCACATTAAGTTTTCAATACCGGACTCTCCATCTCACCGATCACATTAAGTTTTCAATACCGGACTCTCCACCTCACCGATCACATTAAGGTTTCAATACCGGACTCTCCATCTCACCGATCACATTAAGGTTTCAATACCGGACTCTCCATCTCACCGATCACATTAAGGTTTCAATACCGGACTCTCCACCTCACCGATCACATTAAGGTTTCAATACCGGACTCTCCACCTCACCGATCACATTAAGGTTTCAATACCGGACTCTCCATCTCACCGATCACATTAAGGTTTCAATACCGGACTCTCCATCTCACCGATCACATTAAGGTTTCAATACCGGACTCTCCATCTCACCTAACACTATGGTTTGCGTAACAGACTCTCCATTTTACCAAACACGCTACGGTTTGCATACCGTACTTGTGCATATGTATTCAAGTCTCAAGCACACTGAGCACACTAAGGTTTCCGTACCAGATTCTCCATCTCGCAGAACGCACTAAGATTTTCATACCGGACTCTCCACCTCACCAAACACACCAAAGTTTCTATTCTGGACTCTCACCGAAAACACTAAGGTTTGCATAGAGGAAGACGACTGGAGAGAGGATCACAGAGAATGTTAGAGAAATACTAGAAAAACACAGAGAATGTGAGAGAAAGATTTGAAAATGTCACATAGAATATGAGAGGAAGCCTAGAGAGGGTGTCGCAGAGAATATGAGAGGAAGACTAGAGAGGGTGTCACAGAGAATATGAGTGGAAGACTAGAGAGGGTATCACAGAGAATATGAGAGGAAGAGATGAGAGAGTGTCACAGAGAATGTGAGAGGAAGACTAGAGAGAGTGTCACATAGAATGTGAGAGGAAGACTAGAGAGGGTGTCACAGAGAATATGAGTGGAAGACTAGAGAGGGTATCACAGAGAATATGAGAGGAAGAGATGAGAGAGTGTCACAGAGAATGTGAGAGGAAGACTAGAGAGAGTGTCACATAGAATGTGAGAGGAAGACTAGAGAGGGTGTCACAGAGAATATGAGTGGAAGACTAGAGAGGGTATCACAGAGAATATGAGAGGAAGAGATGAGAGAGTGTCACAGAGAATGTGAGAGGAAGACTAGAGAGAGTGTCACATAGAATGTGAGAGGAATACTAGAAAAGTGATCATAGAGAATGCGAGTGAAAAACTAGAGATAGTACCACAGAGAATGTGAGAGAAAAACTAGAGAGAGTACCACAGAGAATGTGAGAGAAAAACTAGAGATAGTACCACAGAGAATGTGAGAGAAACACTAGAGAGAGTACCACAGAGAATGTGAGAGAAAAACTAGAGAGAGTACCACAGAGAATGTGAGAGAAAAACTAGAGAGAGTACCACAGAGAATGTGAGAGAAAAACTATAGAGAGTACCACAGAGAATGTGAGAGAAAAACTAGAGAGAGTACCACAGATAATGTGAGAGAAAAACTAGAGAGAGAATAGCATAGAATGTGAGAGAAAAACTAGAGATAGTACCACAGAGAATGTGAGAGAAAAACCAGAGAGAGTACCACAGAGAATGTGAGAGATAAACTAGAGAGAGTACCACAGAGAATGTGAGAGAAAAACTAGAGAGAGTACCACAGAGAATGTGAGAGAAAAACTAGAGAGAGTACCACAGAGAATGTGAGAGATAAACTAGAGAGAGTACCACAGAGAATGTGAGAGAAAAACCAGAGAGAGTACCACAGAGAATGTGAGAGATAAACTAGAGAGAGTACCACAGAGAATGTGAGAGAAAAACTAGAGAGAGTACCACAGAGAATGTGAGAGAAAAACTAGAGAGAGTACCACAGAGAATGTGAGAGAAAAACTAGAGAGAGAATCGCATAGAATGTGAGAGAAACACTAGAGAGAGTACCACAGAGAATGTGAGAGAAAAACTAGAGAGAGTACCACAGAGAATGTGAGAGAAAAACTAGAGAGAGAATAGCATAGAATGTGAGCGAAAAACTAGAGAGAGTACCACAGAGAATGTGAGAAAAAAACTAGAGAGAGTACCACAGAGAATGTGAGAGAAAAATTAGAGAGAGTACCACAAAGAATGTGAGAAAAAAACTAGAGAGAGAATCGCATAGAATGTGAGAGAAAATCTAGAGAGAGTACCACAGAGAATGTGAGAGAAAAATGAGAGAGAGTACCACAGAAAATGTGAAAGATAAACTAGAGAGAGTACCACAGAGAATGTGAGAGAAAAATTAGAGAGAGTACCACAAAGAATGTGAGAGAAAAACTAGAGAGAGAATCGCATAGAATGTGAGAGAAAAACTAGAGAGAGTACCACAGAGAATGTGAGAGAAAAACTAGAGAGAGTACCACAGAGAATGTGAGAGATAAACTAGAGAGAGAATCGCATAGAATGAGAGAGAAAACTAGAGAGAGAATCGCATAGAATGTGAGAGAAAAACTAGAGACCACAGAGAATGTGAGAGAAAAACTAGAGAGAGTACCACAGAGAATGTGAGAGAAAAACTAGAGAGAGTACCACAGAGAATTGAGAAAAACTAGAGATAGTACCACAGAGAAAGTGAGAGAAAAACTAGAGAGAGTACCACAGAGAATGTGAGAGTAAAACTAGAGAGAGTACCACAGAGAATGTGAGATAAAAACTAGAGAGAGAATCGCATAGAATATGGAAGACTAGAGAAAGGATCACATAGAATGTGAGAGAAAGTCGAGAGAAAATATGAGATGTATGGTCGCTGTGCGTACATAATACACAATCTTCAAATGTTGATCAATACCGACGTTAATTCTATAATGCATGGCTCTTTCATTAGGAGATCCGGTATTACCTGACACACGGGCAGTCATGCTCACATCAACTACTCACAGGCGTCGTGTACCGCATCTAATTACCAGTTTTTCAGAATTGCCACAGAAAGATAAGGTGCAGATTGTTGGAAATCGCAGCCGGACCAAACTTCCTCCAACCAGAGATTATATTTGACGTGAGACTCAGTTACCGAATACAAGACCTAATTGCACTAGAAATATATTTCAAAATTTAGAATTTTTTAAAATTAGGTTATTTAAAGAAAAAAATGAAGGTCTTTCTCTATAAAGTATTCTAGGTTTGGCGATCTCAATCGAGATATTCTAGTCCAATACGTTTTCAATAGCATAATTTAGGTTATGCTTCTTCTTCTTTCGTCCACTTGAAACATGTCTATTATCTGTAATTCTGTCTCCGTGAATAACTCTCTGTCTTTTGTAGTTCACACAGTGGTCCGTAAAGCTTTGATGCCAGTGTTGATTCATCTGACCAATATGTTTGCCTCAGCGTTTCATACTCAGAACATTCTTGACGTATATGTTAGACACTATGTGCTGCCTGTATGTGCACACGACCGTGTTGTCAATCTTGAAATTTGTGTACATGTGACTGCGGAATGTATTGTGTCCCGTTCTGAGGCGTAGAGTTACGGCTTATTATGATCTGTTCATGATGTGATCGTCAACATGTGTTGATTTTTGTGGCGTTCTTATTGACTTGATTATCTGGGGTTTTTTATGGTAGGTAATTGGTGCATCTGGTTGGTCTTCGGCAGCACCTTCCTTAGCTAGTTGGTCTGCTTTTTCCTTTACTCGTATTTCATAGTGTGAGGATGTCCACTGCATAGTTATCCTATACTGGTAAGACAGTTCATTAAGTAGATTTTGTAATTCTGTTAGTTTTCCAGACAGGAGAGCTTGAAGCAGTACAAATTGCTTCTGTCAAGATTACCACAGGCTATGTGCCAGGTTTGTAGTTCAGCAGTTTTTCAGTTTCCACCATAATTGCCTGGATTTCTGCAATATAATTATTGCAGAATTTCCCTTTTGGTGTTCTGATCGTATCTCTAGGCTTGTGTGAATATTCTATATATACACCTGCATCTCCATTCCTCACTGCATTCTGTGCTGACCCATCTGTGTATGCTCTGACCCATATTTCTTGTGGATATTCGTCGTCCAGGAAACTGAGCGTGATTGTCCTTCGCTGCACATTGTTCTGTTCCTCTCGCTTAGTATTCCTTTCACCTTGGTCTGAATGTATATATTGATATTCCACGCCTTTCACGCCAAGGAGTTTGTTCTGGTACAGACCTTAAGGGGCTGTCAACTTTAGGCAGGTCTGTAAATTGTCTACGGAGTCGTTTAACTTGATGGATTAAACGTAAACCACCTTATTGCTAGATTTTGGAATCTTTCCTTAATTGGATGATTTTACATACACTGAAACTTTTCTGCTTGTATTAGTACCTTTGTGTCTCTCCTTTCGCCAGGTGTTTGCGTTCTTTGTACTTTGTGCATCTCTACTATAGGTGTTAATTTCATTACTCCTATTATTCTAATGCAAGATGTTCTCTATAACGTATTCTATGTTATGCAATCTCTATGTGGCTATTTTAGTCAAGGTCATTACTCAATGGAATAAATTGTGGTTTTCTTTTTCAAAATCAAAAGGATTAACACCAGAAGAAGTTCCAATTAGTGACAGTTTTAGGAGTCGAATTATTGAGCGTGTGCTTGTACTATGCTAATGTTCTTTACTTGTGTTTGTCTGTGCTGATGCTCTGACTTCTGTTTGTCCTAGTTGATGATCTTGACGTTTGGTTGTCTTCGCTTATGCTTTTGACTTTTTTTCGACACTTTGTTGAAGACCCTACTAAAGGATAAAGTCGACGGGAAGCGAGCTAGAGGTAGACAGAGATACAAGTTGGAGAGTAATGCAGGAGACGTTGGGATTTTTTAAATTTAGATATGTATTAAAAAAAATTACAACGAAGTCGTCCCTACAGCATAAAATTATTTTGTTGCGTCTATTCGTCTGCGTTTAGAAAATAAACGTATCATTCAAATTTCATTGAAAAACTAATACTGTGTGTTATCGTTTTGCTACTTGCATGTTTCGTAATACTAATATATTCATATTGTCACCCGGACAACGCCGAGTATTCTCTCTAATAAGCTATAATTTTATTGAATACAAGTCAGCAATGCTGTAGTTGTTGATTACGATTATGATAGTGATGATGGTGTTAAAGTTACACAAAGAAGTACAATGTTGCCATTCGTGATAAATATGCAAGAAGTGGAGTTTTACTTTAAGCTCCAGATTGGTGTTTCTTTGTCATTCTTGAATTTTCCAATTCTTTTGCAAGCTAAGATTATTGTTATACTAAAATTGACTATAATGAGAAATGCAATGAGCTGGACAGCCTTCCACAAATGAGAACTTTAGCGAGATTTCTTTGCAATGTCAAGGCATGCTGCAAATACACATGATTATTCCCTTCTGATAGGATATGTATGTATCTCCGCCAGACTTCCTTAGAGATCATACATTTTGGTAGTCGTCACTACACTTAAACCACATACTTCACTTCTTACAACACGCATTACTGGTGGCAGTAGTACTATTATTTACATCCCTCTTGGGCTATTGTAACATATGCGCTTTTCGTTAACATATCCGAGCCACTTTTTAGTCTCTATCACTTTCTATCAAAATCCTTCCTGTACATGTCACGGCATCTGCTATTGCAAAGCGGCCTTTATTTCCACAGCCCATAGAAAACCTCCCTGCACTCCTTCACATGAAAATATGCAGTAACGAAAGTGTATCCCTTTCTTACTCTTATTTTCTGTCTTCAATCTCTCTTACTTGATACCGTGACATGCACCCATTTTGATCTGCAAAAGTGCATTATATAAAACAGTGGTGCTTAATGTGAGTCATATGCCACCCCCTGGAGAATGCCAAGCCTTGAAGAAAAATATTGAAGTTTGGTGGCTCACAAACCAGTCTAGGGGACAATTGGAAGGTAATTATTTTAACGATAAACAGCAAATGTACAAATAGACGCTACCTCATTGTTTACTTATTTCCCTTATCTAGGTTTCTAAATTTCATTTTCATCATTTAATAATTGCAATATTTATTGCAATTATGGTTAGTTATGTAAAACACAACTATCCTAATTCTAACAGTAACACAAAATCTAAAATAAAATAATATTTAAATTATTAAATGATGAACACGAAATTTACAAACATAGACAAGGAAAATAACTCAATTACACATGTCGTCTGCTTGTACTGAGCCAGGCAAAGATGTATAACGGTATCGCTTAAAAGGTCGTAGTGATTTGTGAAGACAGGAAATGATGTTTTTTTAGGTACCGAAGAATAAAATGTGACAACAAAAGAGTCCGAGAGTTCGGGGTTTGAGAACCACTGATATGGAAGAATGATCGACAAACGCATTTGTCAGTCAATATCAGGACATCGTTCTCAAACAATAGACAACTGAAAGCATGATATCTTTGAAAGTCAGTCTACAAAATATTGGATGGTTATGCCACAGAGAGACTAAGACTGCTTAGCCAGTGAACGGTTGCCTGGATATAAGCTGTGTTGCATAGAGTGAGTTTCCGTTCTCACTTCACTAAACTCCACAAACCATAGTACAATGTCAACAATTATACAGGATGCTTTGGAAGCGGACGTGAGTGATCAGCGTTCACATATCGATCACCATTCAGTTAAAGTTCAGGTTTAAAAGTCTGCGGTTGAAAATATAGTTGAAACCAGAGAACATGAACTTTGAAGCTAATTCAAGCTAACAATGTCTGACTTGGCAAACACAGGTTTGAGTTGAACAATCAGTATTCAAATGAGAAAACTGTTGTCGGTTTGTCCAACAAAGGACGACACGTGTTACTAAGTTATTGACTGTAATTCAATCACGGAACATGAAGATGACAACTGATCCAATACATTAATCTTTTGTTAGAACTTATCTTTTTTTTTTTAAATTAACACTGAAATATTTCTTCCTTTCATCACCCAAAGCATACATGATAAGGAGTATATTCTTTAAATATTGTTTTGATTTCGTGAACTATGACTTATGTCGTATAGCTATAAACAGTAACAAACTAGCATATGTCGTATAGCTATAAGCAGTAACAAACTATCATTTATCGTACAGCTATAAACAATAACAAACTATCATGCGCCGTATAGCTATAAACAGTAACAAACTATCATTTGTCGTATAGCTATAACCAATAACAAACTATCATTTGTCGTATAGTTATAAACAGTAACAAACTATCATGTGTCGTATATCTATAAACAGTACAAACTACCATTTGTCGTATCGCTATAAACGGAAAAGGGTATACGTGTTACCTTCTTCATCTTCTTCTTCAGCGCTTGTTCTCAAACTCCTGCAAATAATCATAATTTAGTCGGCAGAACCGATTGCATCATGTCGTGGTTTGCAGCTTTGTTGCGATATTATGCTCCTTTCAGCCTTACACATCCTACCTCCGCATGGCTTCTGGGTCACTTTTATAACAGTGTTTGCTTGGTGAATATGAGTGATAGAGTCATGCCTTCTAGTTGTGACAGTGTTTTGTTGAGGATGATAGCAAATATGTAGCGACAACCAGAGTTCTCAAATGTATAATATGTTTATTACTTCATCGAAACGTCCAAGTTACAACATCTAGTATACAACATATAGAACTATGACATCAATAATTCAATGTACAGCATCTTAGGAAATATTAAACATCTCTTAATTCACAGATATACCTAGAGACATAATCCGTTTCTCAACTGGGAGTTTTTCAAACTCTACTAAAACTTCCTAACTACAACTTTGAAACAAAACTTCCCTAACTATGACATCTAACTGCACTTTCTAGCTCTTGTCTCAACCTGAGACACAAGCCTAGTTCAAACCTCCTTCTAGCCTCCGACCAAGTCTGGTCCTGCAACTAGTCTCCCGGCTTACTCCTGAAAATGTAGATTTTCCCAGTATTTGAGAAAAGTGTCTGACCAATCAAAATGCTTTCATCGGACATTCTCACATCCGTTTTAAAGTCACACCCTCTTCGTCATTTAATTGAAGAGTGCAAGCTACGTACATAAAAACAATTCTTACCTGTCAATTTTCTGTCGGAGTTCACATATCCAAAACATTCCGTCTGCAACTCTTGTGTTCAAGCTACTGGCATGTATTGTTTCCATCCAGAGATGACAGACGCGCCTCAACGCTTTACCTTTTTGTTTTCTCGTTAAATAACCAATTTCTAACGATACTTTTTATCTGGTATATTAATACCTGACCGAATGCATCTCCACTATCGGAGACGAACAATTCACGTTTGTTGACATATGTCGTCTACTTTGCTATCTTCGTGGAGACTGTTATTCTTAAATATTTTTGCTAATGGATTAAATTTTCGGAGAAACTACCACCACCATATATACAATGGGACACAATAGCTGCATTTCTCACAATTTCTTCGGATTGAAACTTCTTCTTCTTCTTCTTCTTCTTCTTCTGCGTTCATTCTCAAACTTCCACTGGATCTCTCTTGTAGCAGGATAATGGTCAAACTTGATTTCCAGCAGGATGTAGTTCAAAAATGCGTTGTGTTGCCGTTGTATTTGCGCCAATGGCGCGATTCATCCGTTTTCGGCGGTGGTTTGAAACTAAGAAACAAGGTTCATATCACAATTACAGGCAACCAGAGACATTAGAAAACTATACTGGTCATGGTGGAATGTAAAGATACAAAACAAGACTATACAGCTAATAGAACTATATGGAGATGAAAGATGAAGACACCCGTAACCCTGTCGGAGGAGGGACAACTGGGACTGTTATTAAGGATGTTCTTGCTAGTGCATCTTCTCGAACACTAGGTCCGAGATTAAGACTAAAAATGATCATTGACGGATAAAGTTCAGTATTCTCTGTGATTTGTAACTTTAAAATAATAGGTGTCACTTTCAGTGGATTAGTTTGCGTCATTACTACAATCGTTCCTGCTATATTTAGTAAATATCAACTCAAGTAGGTTAACAGCAACAACAACAAAAAAACTAGTACTGCATTTTTCCAGTTATGGAATTACATGTAGGGATTTTGTAGCTGTGTGATAAAGGCCGCATGCTTTTGCTGGCGCCATGTAATGTACAGGGTGAGTTTATAAATTTAACCTACGAAAAAAAATCAGAAAAAAACCCAGTTTTAACTGGGGATCGAACTCTTGACCTCACAGGTGTGAGACTAACGTTATAACCTCTCGGTCATGCGGCACACCATGAAATTATGATTCTGATTAGTTTTGCAAAGATATAAGGGACCTTCTACAGCAAGGGCGGTGAGCCTTAGTTTTCTGACAAAGGCCATTTGCTTTTTTACACCATCATTCGTTATCATAAAATCACCATCACGTACTTTGTTCGCAACGATGGCGAGCCGTACAATATTATCAACTTAAAAATGAGTAGCATATATGCAATCTGTAATGAACTCACCTCACCCTGATTGTAATGGCGGGTAGTGATGTTAGCTGGTATTGATGATATATCAACTGCAGCTACTTTTCACGCTTGAAGTCGATCAATCTGGAGCACAGTCGACTCTGTGTGCACTTCAATGTAGACAGTGTTCTTCACGCACATCTTCAACAAAGCTTCCGCACGTATATTAAAAATAATACAAGCTTTAAAAGTTGTTGTACGCTGTACATGAACATGTTCAACATCGAGTGGTAGAGCAAAGATGTTCAACAATCAGTTCCATTTGTTAACTTGTTCACGTCCTAGATTCTGAAATGTCTCAATAGTTTTCTCAAATACATAATCATATTCAAATATCTCAGAGTGATGACATCCATCTTGTTATTTCCTTCGAGCTCCGCCTTCTACAGTTTTACTCTAGTTTCATATTATCTTAGTTTGGAAGCAGGGAACTGGTTGAGTCACTCAGATTGACATTCAGCACTGAGATGTGCTTGATAATGTTCACAATTATTGACATTCGGCACTGAGATGTACTTGGTAATGTTCACAATTATTGACATTCGGCACTGAGATGTACTTGGTAATGTTCACAATTATTGACATTCGGCACTGAGATGTGCTTGGTAATGTTCACAATTATTGATATTCGGCACTGAGATGTATTTGGTAATGTTCACAGTTATTGATATTCGGCACTGAGATGTATTTGGTAATGTTCACAGTTATTGATATTCGGCACTGAGATGTGCTTGGTAATGTTCACAATTATTGACATTCGGCACTGATATGTATTTGGTAATGTTCACAATTATTGACATTCGGCACTGAGATGTACTTGGTAATGTTCACAATTATTGACATTCGGCACTGAGATGTACTTGGTAATGTTCACAATTATTGACATTCGGCACTGAGATGTATTTGGTAATGTTCACAATTATTGACATTCGGCACTGAGATGCTATAACATTATTGGAAAAAGATATACGTTCTTGCGTAGTCATCTTTATTACAGTACAAGAACTACTGCAAACTTCCTAACAGAGAGTGAACCTTCAGTCTAAATGTACATCCTAATAGAAATAGCGTAATGAATTAGCAAGTATAAGAGTGAAATAAAGAGTGACAGGGAGAGGCAGATTGAGAAAGAAATTGAAAGACAGAAAGAGATAGAAAAGAGAGAGAGAGAAAGAGAGAGAGAAAGAGAGAGAGAAAGAGAGAGAGAGAGAGATATGGAAACTGTGTATGTAAAGGACTTCCAATGATTTCCTGTATCCAACATGGACCTTCATCTCAGAATGGCTGTGAAAGTAAACCTTGTCTATTGAAACACCAGAACGCTGCAGAATGAGGAACAATACCACCATTACTGATGTCAATCCTCGTGTGTGAGCTCTCTCCATGTAATGTGTTGTCCGTAAACGTGTCCACCCGGACATCAATCAGATTCATTCCGAGCTATATTCAACAATAGGACTGATTACCGGATGTTGAGGTTTTTTTTCCTATATCGGTTAAATAGAAAATGTTCAAAGCAGACAACATTTCTATGAAACATTTGAGATCACAGTTCTCTTATTCTTCCTGATAATGTGGCCTGTCATGTGCTGGAAATATTTAGACCTGCGTAACCAGAATGTGTGTGCGCGTGTGTATGTGTGTGTGCGCGTGCATGTTCTATGACAGAACATTTCTGGGACTGAAAAGTTGCCAGTTTCAATTACCTTCGCAGATAATTGTTTTTCTAGACTTTTTATAACGGAAATGACAACATACTTAACGTAAATATTGCCTAAAATTGCTAATCATTTAGCCTGACTGTTTCTGGGATTTGAAATGGGAGCAAAATTGGTAATACTGTTATCTTCCATGCATGTCGTAAGAGGTGGCTAAGAAGGCACCGAAGTGGACATGGCTAACCCATCCAATATGGTGTCAAAATGAAACCTCACAGAAGCTATGCTGAAGTTCTATTTGGCAGACCAAAATGCGCAGATATCGTAGCTACGTTATGACCCGGCGCATTCCATTCTCTGGACTATATCATACTTCCCCGCAACAGCTTGAGATCAAACATGGAAGAAGTACTTCTATGAGATGTGTGCGTTTCAGAACCCTATTCTCACTGCCAAATGCTAGTTTCTTGGTTCATTACAAGCATATTGCATCTTCCAAAGCCATGTTCAAAAGGTCTTCGATATCCACGAGACCATAAACGTTTTGAATTGCTTATCTTTCCTGGCCTATATCTCTCATCATTAATCTTTCCAGTGATTAGAAATCACCCACCATCATATTCTTCCAACAATTATATATTAATTCATTTCCAACCACTGATATTTCATTTTCCAATTCGGTTGTCATTTTCAAATTTAACAGTTATATGCAGCCGCTGCAAAGATATATCTTCTTAACAGTTGTACTTTTGTTTTCAATTTATCACTTGTCATACATTTTTGTATCTGTGATATATATTTTTAATCACTACTGATAAATACATTTTAATTACATCAGCACTACATACACAAAGTGCTGGGTTGCTAACTACATCAAACTTTGAGGTTGATCGCTACATCTGAATAGCACATGTCATCCATCACACATTATTTAAAACTACACAGAATGTTTATATTTCAATGGCGAGGCGTCCATATGGGCTATTAAGCAATGCTTGCACATTTTAATTTGATTATACAGTATTTCTGACAAAATAACAAAATGTATAAAATTATATCAGTCAGCAGTAATTTGAATGGCGAATAAATGTTGTTCATAATGTGATAAATTTAATATAATTTGTGCGTGGGAAGGAGAGAGAAGTCTTTTCTTTCTAGGACATGGTAGTGTATCTTGTAAGCAACGTCTCCGACTTGCACATATAAATACTTATAATATAAGTAATACTTTTCAAGTTTGTTCACGCAGAATAGGTTACACATTGAATTATACAATTCATGTAAGCAATATTTTTTTTTCTGAAAACTAGAATCAGCCTGCGCTCAATTTGTAAGACTAGCGCAGATAAATTAAGGTAACTTATTGATTCAATAGTAATATTTGAAGGCAGAATAAACTTAGTGCATTTTAGAGAAGATAGCTGATGGCTCTACATATTTAAATGTGTGATTAGTGACCTATGGTGCGATAAAGAAAAAATGTGTAAACACAAAAATTCATGCGCGCGCGCCTGCGCATGTCCGCACACACGCACACACACACATATACACACACACACGCATATATATATGGAGCTTTCCTTGAATGCCTGCCTACCGCTATATTTGGATTATTTCCCTTCGTTATGTTTATAAATTTGCTTATCTATCTTTATTAATTTAAATATTTATTTTTAGAACGGTTGTATGAGTGGTTGTGAGAGTTGTGTAAGTTTGGGTTACGGTTTGAGTTAATAAATAAATACCTGTTGTCTGATAAATATAATAATAAGAAATAATTTAAAAAAATATATAACGGTATGTACGCATTCCGGGAAAGGACCATATATACATATATACATATATACATATATACATATATACATATATACATATATACAGATAACCTTGGATAAAGTTGACATACTGACATATGTGCTAAATCTGTACTTTGGGGTCTTTGTTACCTCTAATATTTTATGGTAGTGTGTCCTGCTATAACCTAATTGGAATTTATCCGCTGGTTGAAAGTGGCACGCCTCTTCAGAAGAGAGGCAAACTCCTTAACTAATACCAAAGTCGACATACATTGATATTGGGTTACAGATCTAAGAAGTTCACGCCTATACATTGATATATTTTATTGTGGGCACGTTATGCCGCCGTTTATGAATAGCCTTCAGAAAAAAAATAATATGGCATCAAACGGGATTCGAACCATGTCTGTTCAGCTGGCACTTCTTCACCTCGCAATTAGAGCTCACATGTTTTCTGTATTAAACCATGGTGTATCTCTCTCAATAGTGGAATATGTGCTACTTGAATGGACCTAGTTCAAATTCATTGTGCTGCTTTATAATTTTTTTTCTGCAATAATACATCCACGACACTTATATACATCTTTATTTAAATAGTCCACAGAATATTTTTGCTTTACACAGAACTTATTATATTTATTTATAAAGTTTCATGTTATGCTTATAACGTTTCATGTTCTGTTTATAAAGGTGCATGTTATGTTTACGTTTCATGTTCTGTTTATAAAGTTTCATGCTAGGTTTACAGCGTTTCATGTTATATTTATAACGTTTCATGTTATGTTTATAACGTTTCATGTTATGTTAAAAAAGTTTCATTTTCGGTTTATTGAGTTTCATGTTATGTTTATAACCGGATGTACTAATCAGCTATCACGCAAAAAAAAAATCCATGATAAAGGCACAACGAAAGCCTAACTTACCTCCACGGGACGACTACCACCTACTTAACAGACAAGAACAGGTCATCATATTTAGACTCAGAACTGGACACAATAGACTAAACAGCCATAAGTATACAAAATTTAAAATTGGCACAACATCAAAGTGTATTTGTGGACAAGCCAACCAGAATTTAGAACATATCCTTCAAGAATGTGCAAACTATAACACATTTCGATGCACATACCGGCCTTCTGATACACCGATGAATGTTAAACTTTATGGTACAAAACAAGAAATGGAAAACACTGTCCAATTTATACAAGAAACAACACTGCAGATATAGACATTATTAGCGAACGAAAGAAGAAGAAGAAGAATGTTATGTTTATAAAGTTTAATGTTCTATTCAGAAAGTTTCATGTTATGTTCAGAAAATCACATACTTTGTTCAAGTGCAGGAATATATATTTTCCAGTTGACTTGGGTTTGGAATGAGTACCAGATTCGAAGTCTGAGAACGCAACTGTATAAGAAGTATTGGTCTTCTTGCTTCACAGAAAGTTGAGATAAAATATACACGTGGCTATATGGAGTTTTGCTAGACTGTCTTGTTTAACTTTTTGGTAGACACATAGATTTCGCGGATTATTTTGTATCTCGCAAAGTGAACATATATTTTCATTTCGAAATTCAGGTTGTCTGCGCTTATGTCATCAGTGAATATACTTTTATGACAAAAGGGGTGTAAATGTATGTTCTATTTCAATGGCCCCATTCTGATTAAAGCGTTGAGAACCACTGTGCCAAAATTATATTCCTGAACAATATGATATTGGAGCGACAGTAAACATAGGGCGCTAAGGTAGACGTACTGTTTGTGTGGTCGATACTATTATGCAGTAAAACTGAGTGGCCGATAGTTAAGTACACAAAATTCGCAGGCTGTGACGACATAACGATTAGACTCACGTACTTCTATTTACACATAACCCAACGTGAATTCAACCGGATAACGATACTGCATTGTTTTGACATTGACATATCGAGAACTGTAATGGAGACCGCATTGTTCTTTTGTAATCCTGATTGAATCTGTAATTAAAATGATCGCCTTTTGTTTGTCAAATAAAATCAAACTTAAGATAAGAGACAGCGTAATGTAGAAAAAGCAAAAACTGGAAAATGAGCAGTTTTCAAAATCAATGTCTATGGTCACGCGTTCACTCATGCATATGAATCATGGGGGTTTCGATGATGGGAGGCATAGAACAACATATAATGAATATGGTAAATAGGAATTCCGTATCGCTGTGTGTTGGGTTGGCAATCTCATCAGGTGGTACAAGTAACGAATAACTCTACAGCGTTGCAAGCTGCCAATTGAGCTCTTTCACAAGGTTACCATTCTTGTTGAGAATAAATACCTGCTTTCAATATATCTTTCTCATGGCGTTACGAAAAATTGTGCACTAATTAATTGAACTCTGTGATAGTATGTGTTCTTATCCATAAACAAATGCGAACGTAGATGATTCTTCACGTTGTTTAAAAAGTAATGATCAATAACAAGTTAGTGATCTGATTCATTCGATCGCATAAAATATTTCTATACTGTAATTTTAAAATTTTAATAAACTTGTGGTAGTTTATCAGCTTTCATAAGAGTTCGGATTCATTCTATTGTTGTTCCTATTTTTCATGTTTGTCTTAGCGTCTCATATTTATATTCAAGACATTCTTGAAGTATTTAGTTTAGTAGTCATTTTAAATCAACTGAAGCAATATTTTTATTTATTTTTCGTCATATTTATGATAACACTTCGTTGCTATTAACAGACACCAGGAAATGAAAACAGAGCAAATCTGCGAAAGGATATGGCATAGAGCCTGCTTCTACATTGGTGATCATACTAAAATTAATATATGCAAAACGAGAAGGTTAAATGTAGTTTATGTATAACACAAATATACGAAATCGGAGTTTCTATTCCTTCATCTTTCTCCAGCCATAGTCCAGCGCTGATATGGATTTCATCATTGCATTGTAATGTGGTCACCAGTTCTGAGATAAGATGCGGAGCTTGTCCATCAGAACTGTTTCTGGAGTCATCTTTTTCTGCTTGTGTTGTGTTACAGCGGACAGTTCTGCAGAATAGTTTAGATCTTCCTGGGGACTGTTCGCGAAGGAAATTAACGGTGTCGCCAACTTCAAACATCATCTACATTTGTTGAACATGCTGTTGACAGTTCTCAATATAAAAAAATGATAATTTGTTCTTCCTTGTAAGCGTGTGTATAGTATTTTTTTTTTTTTTTTGGTTGTATGAGTGAGATGACATCCATTCCATATTTATGTCAAACTTGATGAAGACGTAATTTCCGGAAACGATTTCGGTATTTCTTTCAGCATGTCTTGTCCAGATATGAACAAACAGATACAGGTCATATCCTGTGAGTTACTATGAATACATGCATTAGAATTATTTTACGACACACGCCAGAGTAGGACGTGTGTCATCTCCATAACTGTCATTGTCAAACAACTACCGAAATATGATGTGTCGTTCCGTTGACAATGAAAGAGCGATGCAATTTATGTCAGTTCTCTGGACTATATCATGCCAGAAATCTAATAAGATCATATTCCTACTAAAAGATAGTCCCAACAGGAGTTTGAGAACGAGCGGAAAACAATGTCATGTTGTCATTTATTCATACCGAACGTGACCATAGTCTCCATGTCAATTCTCCCATTTAATCATTCTGTACGAGTCGATAGTCTCCATGTCAATTCTCCCATTTAATCATTCTGTACGAGTCGATAGTCTCCATGTCAATTCTGCCATTTAAGCATACGAAGAAGGCACAATTTATGTTCCAAATAACAGACTCTCAATCAACGACACAATAGGTTCCCCCCCCCTACCTATTTTTCAGATACATGCACACTTGAATATCACAGTACAAATGACGAGAAGAAAGGCAGAATCTTGTTATATATTAACGATTTATTTTGGTAAATGGGGAAGGAGAAGAGACGGGGGAGTTTGAACTTTTACTGTGGTTAGTAAAGTGACTTCCTGTTCTGGTAATCAATCCATCGATCCACCAAAATGATCGAAGTGTGCAGATCACAAAGTGCTTCTAATCGATCCAGTTTCATAAACAGGTAACGGGTACAATATTGGAAACTGTTTACGTATAGCATTTTTTTATGATCTCATCTCTATCGTACCGCGAATTACAGAAAAATACAGGAGAATACTTTATTCCAGATATGCCTCTGCCATTGTAAAAGAACAAATTAGAGAATTTTGCATTACCTCTTACAATAGAAAATTGAGAAAGGTATTGTTTTTTTTAAAAACATTGATGTGTGTCAATCGTCGACGTGTTGCCGGGGTTAAAAAAGATAGCACATAATAACAACATTGTAGCACGTGCTATGAATGTTGTAAACGATAGCTAAGTAAGATTAGTTAACCCATTCTATAGATCAGAAATGACAACATTTTTAATAAAATGTGCGAGTTAACTCAAATGCCGCAATTTGTTCCACGATTTAGCTCAAATAGCTTTAAGTCAATTGTGGAAATCGATACAAGTATCCACATTCATTTCAATAAAAAAAATACGAACATCATGTTTCATCGTCATCAAAGTGACATATCTTTTCCAGAACGTGGTCTTTCTTATGGATTCTCTGAACACTCTCGCGATTCTGGACGAATTGACATGCCACAGCTTGAGACATGTTTAAACAATCTGATATATCACTGTACCATCGTCGCCTTGGGCGCCATCTTACATGTTATCGTTAACTCTGCCTTCAGCTATTAATCCTTCCATGCTGTTATGTCTCTTTATATGACCCAAAATACTCAGTTTTCTAGTTAAGATACTGTTAAGGAGCAGCCTTCTTCGACGATCATTGATCTTAACACTTCTAGATTTTTCATTTTAGTTGTCCAGGGTATGCGTAAAAATCTTTTGTAGTTCATGTTTATATTCCTTTAAATTGATTGATATATTTACCAGACAATCCAGAGTAGGACGTGCGTCATCCCCATGTATATCATCCTCATGATACACCAGGGTAGGACGTATGTCATCCAATGCTACACCCAAGTAGGAAATGTGTCCTTCCAGATGACACATGTCTACACCAGAGTAGGAATTGTGTACTCATGCTACACCAGAGTAAGATGTGTATTATCCCCATGCTACACCACATAAGGACGTGTATTATCCCCATGCTACACCACAGAAGGACTTATATCATTTCCATGCTACACCCGAGTAGGACCTGTATGGCTATGGCTCTATTTTTGATTGTTGGCAGGCACTGAGATATAATGCACTATTTAAAATTTGTAATGCGCCACCATTGACGCATGCGTGATTCATCACTGCCATAGATGGTCAAAATTACGCAAAACCATGTTGAAGTCGCATGTGTTGGACCGAAAAGCAAAGTTAAGCTACGCAATTTCAATGCTTGGTGCACCTCATTTTAATTTTTGGCTACACTGAAAACTTCTGGAGTGCGAGATAAAATACAAAATGAGACAAAGTTTATTAGTGCATGTGTATGCTAGAATCTGTGATGGTATGTGCGAAATACATCTCAGACATTGTCTACATTAAGAAATACATCTCAGACATTGTCTACATTACGAAATACATCTCAGAAATTGTCTACATTAAGAAATACTTTTGTCTTGTACGTAACAATAATCCTATCTTCTTTCCTTCACCCTAATCATGGTTGTTTTTTCTCATTTCTGTTTTGTATATATACGGTGCCTATATCAAATCGTTACTTTACTGTGCCGACGTAACGATGTCAAGATTCTATGAACTTACAAAATCTATACTTATCATGTGGTGCTTAGACTGTCCCCCATTTTCCGCGGCAAATTTTTTATCTTCCGACTCTCACCACTGGCAGCGAATCAGCTTTTCTCTGGAGATGTTTCTGTAAGATCTCAAGTCCCAGGAGAATCTGTCAAGTTGAGAGAAAAACGAAACCCAGACTTTTTACATAAATAATAGATCACTCCCGATGAGCCCTCCGTAATCGCTCGTCCCTTGATTCTTGCCATTTTCCCAAGAGCTTACGCGTAACGTGTTGATGTCCGTACTAAGAACGTGCGGCCGATTCTTCCATTAGCGTTGATAAATGATGGACGAAGGCTAGTAACGAGGGTGATTTCGGACCTAAGTCTCGTCAAGATTAGCTGCACTATTAGCATCGATATTGGTATGATGTGAAAGATAGACACGGAACCGTAGATACATCTTGGGCGAGAAGGGGTTACCTAATAAAAAAAAAGCCGTTTTCCGTATTCGTGAGCATTTCCTTAATTTTCGTGAGATTTTGGTGACTTTTTTTTTTTCAAAAACTAGGAGGGAGGCGAAGGGTGGTGGTGGTGTTGAGGCGCTTTTAGCATGCTCCATAGTACTGAATGACATGTTCTGATTTCCTATTTCCTGTGGAGGTGGTGGTAACCTCCTTTTTAAAAAAAGATTTGTATAATAAAACTCCTCCTCTTTGTTCGCTTATTTAACCACATTTATCTACATTACAATGATGAATGTCTTTCTCAGGATTGCCTAATCGTTATAAAGTTTTGTCTTTTCTTATGTCTGGGAGAGGTACATGCGTGCTTCGCCCCTTTAATCAGGGCGACATGTGTGGATCATGTGTTCTACTGCATACTTCCCCTCTACTATTGTTCATGTTTGACGACATTTGGTTCAATACATACACATGACATTGAATCTGAGCTGGTTTTCAAACAGTCTTGCGAGCTGATCCCAAACAGTGTCATGTATCTTGGCTATTCCGATATTTCCCTATTTTCATTGACTGGTGAAGCAGAGCATAAGCTAAGTGACCAATGAGTTTATATCAGTGAGCAGAACTAGTTTTGATAACTACTTGGCTCGAATTATGCGAACTCGTTTGTTTGTTTGTTTGTTTGTTTGTTTGCTAACCCCAGAAATTACGAGCACCTTGCTCCTACTTCCTAAGTGCAGTGAGGTGGTTTTTCTGAGCTTTCTTTTATACCCAGGAGATTTCACCTTTTTTTCCCTTAGTGCTGTGTCTATTGAAGAAGCCTTCTAGAAGTCATTTTCTGAGCAAGTTACAATACCAACTGATGAACAGAGTAGATATGTACTTAGTGCTTATCATCACATTGTGGTGTCATTGAAATTAGAGAGCTGACGAGTTTACCGAAGAAGGAGAAGAATGTATGCAAGAAGACAATGAACTCACAAGAAAAGATGAAAAAAATAAAGCTATACATATCATCAGAAATGAACATAGCAAGGCGAAAGACGCTTACCACTTCTAAATCGACAGAGACAGGTAACAATACTTGAAGACAGGACACGATAGACTGAACAAACACATACACAGGATGCGACTATATTTCACACCCTGTGCACTTATGAAACAAATGAACAGACATAACAGATGCAGATAACATATTCTGCAGAACTGTCCCCAGTATGAACAAATGAGAGAGACGTACAGGACCAACGGCGTAACCCTGCAGGCAAAGATATATGGAACCAAACAAAACTTCAGAAAACGATGGAGGTATTCCATAAGACGTGTCCGATAGTGTAGACTTGTAGCGAACAACAGAAGGAAATAAAAGACAATACCCATTTTGTTTATAATAATCAAATAATTGATTGATAAAACTGTGGCCATCTGATTCTCTGAACAAATCAAACGCGATCTGTGAATTCTTCACCAGAGCCTAGATACATTTAAAATTAAATTTGAATCACAATATGGCGTAAACTCAGTGCTCAGGTCAAACTATTGGTCTGCATGTACATTTTTAAATGAACACCTACTTTATAATAACAACCACTACAAAGTCATTCTTCTTCTTCCTCATTCTCAACTCGAAGGCATAAGCTGATATAGATTTCTTCAATGAACTGAACTGTGGTCAAAAGCCACGAGACATGGCCGTAGAGATTTTTCAGATGACCAAAGTTTTATTCTTCTTGTAAGGTGCAGCGGACAGTTCTATAAAATATGTTGTGTGTTTTCTGCAGATTGTCTACATGAGCAGAAATCAGTGTCGCCAACTCCAAACTCTCTACATGAGCAGAAATCAGTGTCGCCAACTCCAAACTCTCTACATGAGCAGAAATCAGTGTCGCCAACTCCAAACTCTCTACATGAGCAGAAATCAGTGTCGCCAACTCCAAATTCTCTACATGTGTAATGTCTGAGCCTGCCCTGTCCCGTTCTCAATATTATAATGGCCGGCCGTCTGTTCAATTTTTCCAGGCCCGCGAATAGCATCGTCTCTCAATGCATGGAATTTTTTCAGCAGTAATTGTATGCGCTATAATCTAATTTTATCCCTGACCATAAGGTCGTGCAAAGATTTTTTAAAAGTCAATATGGCCTAATATAACCAAACTTGAATCCTGTCTTGTCTTAAAAGGGTCGTGCCTCCGCAATTGAAGACTTTAATATTTTACAAAGAGTTGAATTTTCTACTTCGGACGTCATGGTGACTGAATTACCAGAACTGCTTCCTGCATGATTTTTTAATTAATAAAAAGCTCTCATATAAACAATTTGTTCTCACTTCGAGGGTAAAAATAAACAACATTTACCTCACCAAAGAATGTACCTAAGGAAAGCATGTACCACACCATGAAAGAACACATATTTGGGAATGATTTTAAATTGAACGTTCACATAGAGATAAGTCAATACATGAAGTAATGAAGATTGAAAGTTATAATGTGATTCTAGTAATTGGGTTTATCTATTCATGGAATTTAAAAGGAGGTAACATTATGATAACATGGGAGGTAACATTATGCTAAATTTTCCAATAGAGAAGCGAACATTGTAACTTAAAATGATATATAAATACATAAATATTGTTACTATAAGTCAAGTCTTAAACCTGCCTGTATGTTACCGATGTCTGAAAGAGGAGCAAAGAGTAGCAACACTGTTTACCTTCCACGTATGTCATAAAATACGACTAAGGAGGTTATGGGATGGAGTTGGCTTTCCCATCCCATATAGGATCAGTGACCCAAAGCCATGCTGAAGTCGGATGTGTCAGGCCGAAAAGCGCAGATATCGCAGCATTGCTGTAAACCATGACACAACGCATTCCTTTCTCCGGACTACATCCTGCTAATCTGCAGGAGTTTGAGAACGAACGCAGAAGAAGAAGAAGAAGAAGTCTTAAACCAAATATGTGAATCTTATTTCCATACTCTTAGATCTCATGTGTCCGACTCTGTGGTAGAGTGGTATAGAGCACGATTGTGATGAACAAGATGCCTGGTTCAATTTCACCGCAGATAATTGTGCATCCTGTCAGAAATCAATGGTAATTTACTAGACGTAAATACTGCCAAAAAGTCACTACAACTAAAAATGCTTTGTTAAACTGCATCTTGAATAGGAAAAACTACCAATTAAAAAATATATTATTGAGGAATGTATGAGCATCAATGTTTGAGAGATATTCATTGCGCACGTACAATTTGGAGAGAACTGACGATGCTGACATGTGATGTGGCTGAATGTTTAGACTGGTGATGCAGAGTGATCTTTCTTTTCGTAGGTAGTTCCCCCCCCCCTCCCAGTAGAAACACATAGTTACGGTCCTACATAAAATACTAACAAAGTTTTTTTACGCACTTTATATAATCTTGTAATGCAGTTTCATGCGTCTGTTCTTCTTTTCTGTGAAAATGCTTAGTACACTCTCAGTAAATATTGATTCTGATGAAAGAGTATGTAATATATTCTTCGCAATCGCCAAGGAATTCAAACATGACAGACGATTGTGGTTTATGAAATTTCTGAGATATTATTCATAATTATGTGAAACATTCTTTCCAGAACGTCGTCTTCCTTATTCTCTGAACACTCCGTGATTCTGGCCAAGTTGACCTGCCGCAGCTAGAGAAATGTTTACGCATTCTGATATATCACTACGCCATCGTCGTCTTAGGCGACATCACTCCCTATTGCCATTAACTTTGCCTTCAGCTATTACTCTTTTCATGCTGTTATGCCTCTTTATATGACCAAAATAACACATCTGTCTTATTAGGATGTTGTTAGGATGATGTTGTCAGTACGCTTCAACATTTATTGATCTTAACACTGCTTGGTTTGTCTTTTTAGCTGCCCATGGTATAGGTAAAAATTTTTATATATTATTAGTTATAATTTAATTACACATTAACAAAATTAAACGAAGATAACATATTGTAACAGATTCGGGAATTTCCGTTTGCAATTCTGAGAAATACATATCATACATTGTTTCTAATCGTATGATTTGTCTGAAGTCAGAGTCTCAAAAAACCATTACATCACTATTAAAAGTTTAAAAAATCACGTCTTCTGCAGCGAATGAACGTTGCAGCTCCGAATACGAGCATACGATGTAATGTAATGTTTCGGCGTTAAGGGCAGAATAATTTTCAAAAAATGAATAAACCTGCGATTATCTTTCTGTAATGATTATAGTCTTTCTGTCTTCTTGTCGATTTATTCCTTAGTATGTCTTGCAGAATCATGTCTTATTGCTTACTTTTAAATTTTAAATATATGAATTCTTTTTTTTACAAGTTCACTAATTATTATAGTAAATAATTATAATTTTATGGCTGGTATTTAAGTTGTTAAACATGGGAGTGGACACCGATAACTTTGGCGTGTTGTTGTTTCGCCTCTGATGATCACATACACACTCATGATAGTTGGTGTAACACACACACAGGCTGAAGATAATGAACCTCTCAATGATCCCGATCTTAGTGAATTAATTTGTAATTATTCTGAAAGTATATTAATCTGAAATATGATAAATATTTGAGTGAAGAAGTGTGTAGGATTGATTATGAATATACCCACCTTTGTCTTGTCGAGCTGGAAAGTGAAGCAAAAAATAGTAACTGTGTATGTCATGCATGTCATAGGAGGTGACTCATAAGGTTGGTGTGGTGTTGATATATCTCATGATCTGCGTTGTAATAAAGTCTAATAAACACATATTTCTGGACTGCATGTACACAATTAACCCTTTTGTCTGCAGCTTGCTATGAGATTGAAAGAAAATCACGCCAGTTCAATCCGGAGTAAAAGACTGTAGAACTCAGGACATTCCAACCGACAGCAACATTTGAGTCAGACAGTTATCTAGAAAATTCAGAAAAGCTTCAAAAATATTCCTCTTTAAAAATAAAATGTTATGAATCACAATCTGGAGCTGACAGTGAAACTCCACTAACTGACATATGGAGCAAAAGAAACACAATCTGGAGCTGACGGTGAAACACCACTAACTGACATATGGAACAACAAAAGAAACACAATCTGGAGCTGACAGTGAAACTCCACTAACTGAAATATGGAACAAAAGTAACACAATCTGGAGCTGACAGTGAAACTCCACTAACTGACATATGGAACAAAAGAAACACAATCTGGAGCTGACAGTAAAACTTCACTAACTGATATATGGAACAAATGTAATGCAATCATGACCTGACAATGAAACTCCACTAACTGACATATGGAGCGAAAGAAACGCAATGGCTTGTTGGCCCAATACCACACATACAAAAAAGACCGATTTGGATTCTCGACTCACAAAGGTTGCTGATCATGTACAAAGGAACTGTGAATCACTGATAACAATAGCGTTTCTTCTATGTTTTCCCAACACTATAACGCTGTAGAGCACGGTTAAGACGGTTTATGTATTAGGTCCAATTTTCGACGCAGGCAATTGCGCATTGGATTCAGAAATCCCCATCGAGGTCAGTACCGTGAAGTGGTGATGGGGCTTAGTTCAGCTATCAGTGGCTGGAAACTAAGACTGGTCGGGCAGTCCCACTCGAGTAGAACCACAGTCAATGCGCAAGTAAGCAATGTGCTGAAGACGGAGTCAACCAGCCAAAAGGCGCACAGTTAATTAGGTTGCCAAGCACAAAACACAATTAGTTAACGAAAGAAGAAGATTCAGAAATTATTGACAACATACTGGATACAAATATTGATTTGAAAATTACTGTAGTCCACAAATTCTGAATTAATCGATACGTCCTGAATATGATATACTGCCGAAGACGGATGTGTCGAGCCATTGGCGCTACATAAACCTGTGACACAACGCATTCCCATTCTCTGGACTACATCCTGCTGGAAATCTGGAAAATAATAAGGCCATTGTCCTGCTGCAAGAGAGATCTAGTGGGAGTTTGAGAATGAACACTGAAGAAGAATAAGAAGCATACGATATGATACCCAACGTCTGTTCACCCTCCGCCCGTTTCCTCGGTAACTATGCCTTGTATCCGCTGTTTTTGAGAGACGTACAAAATTATAGATGTTTCATTCCTAACCGTACTCCAGTAAAGACCTGTGTACAGAAAGTAAACATAACCTTAAAATCTGATTAAAAATAATTATTATTTCCTTGCTGGTCAACCTTGCATTATTTGGATGCGACTCCAAGTTTATGAATAATGACCAAACGAAAATCCCGCCAATAACCAAAAACACCACGAATGAAGTCTTGTTTACTGTCTGTACGGATGTCTTTACTGTAGACGATATTCATTGTACTCGGGTTACCCCATATGTACTCCGTTTTTCTTAATGAAGTGGCACGCCACCTTCCGAGATATCCACCCATAGCACGTAACTCCGTAGCTGCAAGCATACCGAGATATCCCTGTATCTCGTTGTTAGGTTGTTTTCGGTTTAATTTAGTAACACATCTATCTATTTTTTATATTGACATTTGCCCTGTGTTACTCCAGCCACCTACTTCCTGTTTAGGGTTGTTAACCTACACTGGAACATTTATCCGGAGATATCACTCATAGAACGTCACTTCAAAGCTTCTTGCGATAATCCCCAAGGATCTCCGAAAACAAAATTATTCTTGTAAAAAAGACATCATCAGCGGTGTTCGAACCAGCCACCTCTTGACCACAATGTCTAATCACTACGCCAGGAAGATCTTTGTATGTGAACTTGTAAAAAAGACATCACCAGCGGTGTTCGAACCAGCCACGTCTTGACCACAATGTTTAATCACTATGCCAGGAAGATCTTTGTAAGTGAACTGCGTGCGAAGCCAATCTTCACTGGGATTTTTGCAATTGCATGTGCATTCAGTTTGAAGAGAGACTTGTGTAAGACTGTATAACAATAGTATTTACTTATAACACTGAATGAAAATCCTAGCGTTCATTCTAAAGCTGACCAACCCTGAGTTTTACGTTAGTATTACATGTAGATTCATTGATTTTTACTTTATATTGGGGTATACATTTTACTATTGCTTCATTTCTACTTCCCATTTTCTTTGCATTGTTCGTATAAATTTTGTGCAAGATAACAAACAGAATAAACGTATACATATTTATAGTCAACATGTAGAAACTTATAGAGTCAATATTAAAAACAGAAACTCAAATCTACATAAAAACACATATTTTATTCACAAATCCTGTCAACATTATTGCATTATTCATTCAAAACGTAGAGACCCACATTCACCACATAATTTTAGAATTCTGTATTTTATGATATGAACACAATGAATTCCTGAACATTGTCCTCTGTTCATTTTCAAACTCCTATAGATTATCAGGATGTAATCTGGAGAGCGACATAGTTATGATATTGTCTATTAGTTTATCTGCGACTTTCAGCCTTACATACAGCACTTCATAAGTTTCTGTCACATTGACTCTTTATAGCCAACCCAACTCACAAAATCATTTTGCCCACCTTTGGTTTACAACATGCATAACAAGTCTCAGCTTTGCGATTCTATGTTCCCATTTCGGGAACCGATACACAAGTCCTTGATCTGCACTCATACTGTATTTTATTAATTATCACCGAATCAAACACACGCATATATATATATATATATATATGCAGAAATTGAGAAAAGTTAACTTAATAGGAAATAAATAGTAACGTAAGTACATCTTATATATAGCTTCCTAATTGTACTTCATCAGTGTATGATCTTGATACCGTTTCCCATAATCTTAAACTTTAGCCCCGTAACGACTTTCCCGTCCTGTCGTACGTATAGAGTGTAGAGGATTTATCTATAATTGATTTAGGTTTTTACAAATAAAGAGTTAAATAAACTGTTCTATTATTATTTGTTTCATTTCTTCTTAGTACCGGTTAGAGAATGTTATTCGTCTCATTGCTGTCACGTAATTCAAGGGCTAGTGTACTGGCATCCTAGTCAGGTGATTCAATGGTCAATTCTCAGTTATTGAAATATTTTTAAATATCGCCCCTATGGCCTCCTAGCCTAAGAAAATGTGTACCAGATTTTCTGGGATAGTAAAAACTGAGGGCGTGATGCTGATCACATCATCCGTTGGTATGCCGATGGTCAACGAAAAATAAGGGTCTAAAACCGTAATCTATCTAATAGTAAGTTAGTAGTAAAGTTCCCATTTCTACGCAATTGGGTCATATTGGCCCGTATTTGTCAATGAGCAATGGCATACCTAGGGATGATGTGGCTAGCATCAGGTCCGCAGACTTAATTTTTTTTCCAAGAGACCGGGTACCCTTTAGACTTGGATAACCTAAAAGACGTTAGTGATTATAAACTATTTCCATTTAAATTAGTAATTGAACCTCTTGACCACTGGACTGCGTGAACTACCACAGTTCCATAGAAATAACTAAAATCATTCTTACTATAGTTAACATACAATAACTGGTGTTGATTCTGTTTCAATAGTCGGAAGCCACAAACGCAGATCACTGTTTTTGTTGGCAAAATGCATGCTCCGTATTTGAGAATTCATTCAAATAAATATATGTTAAATTGCATCTGTATTCATTGCACAATATGAGCTGAGCTTCATTACAATAATATGTGGCAATGGCACACTATTCTGAGAAGAATTATATGTCTTAAACTATGTCATAAATGTAGATGCTGTTTAACTTGAGGTACACGCTTGTCGACTCAAAGTAAACTTTGGTCAAACATATGTCTCGTTTCATTGCAATTTGCTTTAGATCTTCATTGTTTCTGATACAGATTGTGAAACGTTCTCTTGTAATAGCTCTAGTAAAAGTTTCTTTTGGTCTTCCTCTTTTTCTCTTGCCCTTTGGTGACATCAAAGCTTGACAAGGGAGTGCACTGTTAAAGTGCACTCTGAAAAATCCTAGGTACACACGTGATCAGTTTATAGTAGACTGGTACATCCTACATGTTAAATGCTGCTGTTATGCTGAAAGTAAACGTTGCTCCATTCCAATAATATCCTGACTAGTTTATCTAATAGTGATGAACCACACTTAAATGCTGCCTAGTCCCAATTACATGCTGCCTTTTCCCACCTAAATGATGCCTAGTACTAACTAAATGCTGCCAATTCCAATTAAATATTGTTTACTTCCAACTAACTTCCGCCTACTCCCAACTAACTGCTGCCTACTCCCAACTAAATGTTGCCTACTTCCAACTAAATGTTGCCTACTTCCAACTAAATGTTTCCTACTTCCAACTAAATGTTGCCTACTTCCAACTAACTGCTGCCTACTTCCAACTAACTGCTGCCTACTCCCAACTAACTGCTGCCTACTCTCAACTAAATTTGCCTACTTCCAACTAAATGTTGCCTACTTCCAACTAAATGTTGCCTACTTCCAACTAAATGTTGCCTACTTCCAACTAAATGCTGCCTACTTCCAACAAACTGCTGCCTACTCCCAACTAACTGCTGCCTACTCACAACTAACTGTTGCCTACTCCCAACTAACTGCTGCCTACTCCCAACTAAATGTTGCCTACTTCCAACTAAATGTTGCCTACTTCCAACTAAATGTTGCCTACTTCCAACTAAATCTTGCCTACTTCCAACTAAATGCTGCCTACTCCCAACTAACTGCTGCCTACTCCAATATAAATAATTCGTGCTTCTAACTAAATGCTGTCTACTTCAATTAAATGATGCTTACTTCCAATTAAATGCTGCTTATGGCTAACTAAATGCTGTTTACTTCCACCTAAATTCTTCTTACTCCAAACTAAATGCTGCCTACTTTCAACTAAATGCTGCCTACTTTCAACTAAATGCTGCCTACTTCCAACTAACTATGCCTACTTCTAACTAAATGCTGCCTACTTCCAACTAAATGCTGCTTGCTACCAACTAAATGCTGCTTACTTTTAACACCTTCTTCAGCGTTCATTCTCAAACTCCCGCTAGATCTCTCTTGTAGCAGGACCATTGCCCTACTAGATTTCCAGAAGGATATAGTTCAGATAATGGTAATTCGTTGTGTCGCCGTTTTATTTGCACCAATGGCCCGATACATCCGTCTTCGGCGGGACTTCCAACTAAATACTGCTTACTCCCAACTAAATGTTGCCTATTTCCAACTAAATAATGCCTACTTCAAACTAACAGCTGTCTACTCTCAACAAAATTCTGTCTACTCTCAACAAAATGCTGTCTACTCTCAACAAAATTCTGTCTACTCTCAACAAAATGCTGTCTACTCTCAACAAAATGCTGTCTACTCTCAACAAAATGCTGTCTACTCTCAACAAAATGCTGTCTACTCTCAACAAAATGCTGTCTACTCTCAACAAAATGCTGTCTACTCTCAACAAAATGCTGTCTACTCTCAACAAAATGCTGTCTACTCTCAACAAAATGCTGTCTACTCTCAACAAAATGCTGTCTACTCTCAACAAAATGCTGTCTACTCTCAACAAAATGCTGTCTACTCTCAACAAAATGCTGTCTACTCTCAACAAAATGCTGTCTACTCTCAACAAAATGCTGTCTACTCTCAACAAAATGCTGTCTACTCTCAACAAAATGCTGTCTACTCTCAACAAAATGCTGTCTACTCTCAACAAAATGCTGTCTACTCTCAACAAAATGCTGTCTACTCTCAACAAAATGCTGTCTACTCTCAACAAAATGCTGTCTACTCTCAACAAAATGCTGTCTACTCTCAACAAAATGCTGTCTACTCTCAACAAAATGCTGTCTACTCTCAACAAAATGCTGTCTACTCTCAACAAAATGCTGTCTACTCTCAACAAAATGTTGTCTACTCTCAACAAAATGCTGTCTACTCTCAACAAAATGCTGTCTACTCTCAACAAAATGCTGTCTACTCTCAACAAAATGCTGTCTACTCTCAACAAAATTCTTTCTACTCTCAACAAAATGCTGTCTACTCTCAACAAAATGCTGTCTACTCTCAACAAAATGCTGTCTACTCTCAACAAAATGCTGTCTACTCTCAACAAAATGCTGTCTACTCTCAACAAAATGCTGTCTACTCTCAACAAAATGCTGTCTACTCTCAACAAAATGCTGTCTACTCTCAACAAAATGCTGTCTACTCTCAACAAAATGCTGTCTACTCTCAACAAAATGCTGTCTACTCTCAACAAAATGCTGTCTACTCTCAACAAAATGCTGTCTACTCTCAACAAAATGCTGTCTACTCTCAACAAAATGCTGTCTACTCTCAACAAAATGCTGTCTACTCTCAACAAAATGCTGTCTACTCTCAACAAAATGCTGTCTACTCTCAACAAAATGCTGTCTACTCTCAACAAAATGCTGTCTACTCTCAACAAAATGTTGTCTACTTTCAACAAAATGCTGTCTACTCTCAACAAAATGCTGTCTACTCTCAACAAAATGCTGTCTACTCTCAACAAAATGCTGTCTACTCTCAACAAAATTCTTTCTACTCTCAACAAAATGCTGTCTACTCTCAACAATATGCTGTCTACTCTCAACAAAATGCTGTCTACTCTCAACAAAATGCTGTCTACTCTCAACAAAATGCTGTCTACTCTCAACAAAATGCTGTCTACTCTCAACAAAATGCTGTCTACTCTCAACAAAATGCTGTCTACTCTCAACAAAATGCTGTCTACTCTCAACAAAATGCTGTCTACTCTCAACAAAATTCTGTCTACTCTCAACAAAATGCTGTCTACTCTCAACAAAATGCTGTCTACTCTCAACAAAATGCTGTCTACTCTCAACAAAATGCTGTCTACTCTCAACAAAATGCTGTCTACTCTCAACAAAATGCTGTCTACTCTCAACAAAATGCTGTCTACTCTCAACAAAATGCTGTCTACTCTCAACAAAATGCTGTCTACTCTCAACAAAATTCTGTCTACTCTCAACAAAATGCTGTCTACTCTCAACAAAATGCTGTCTACTCTCAACAAAATGCTGTCTACTCTCAACAAAATGCTGTCTACTCTCAACAAAATGCTGTCTACTCTCAACAAAATGCTGTCTACTCTCAACAAAATGCTGTCTACTCTCAACAAAATGCTGTCTACTCTCAACAAAATTCTGTCTACTCTCAACAAAATGCTGTCTACTCTCAACAAAATGCTGTCTACTCTCAACAAAATGCTGTCTACTCTCAACAAAATGCTGTCTACTCTCAACAAAATGCTGTCTACTCTCAACAAAATGCTGTCTACTCTCAACAAAATGCTGTCTACTCTCAACAAAATGCTGTCTACTCTCAACAAAATGCTACATGCTCCAAGCTAAATGCTGATTACTTCCAACTAAATGCTGTCCACTTCCATCTAAATGCTCATCATCATCATCATCAAGTGCCATATCCGCACTGAGAGTTGGCTGTAGCAAACCTCCAACATCATCTATCTCTTGTTTTCGGGGTGCACTCGTTAGACTATAACCTGTACATCTTGTGATGTTACTCTCCCACTTGTATCTCTGTCTACTTCTTGCTCACCTCCCTTCGACTTTTTTTTCAAATAAGGTATTCAACACGGTATCATGTGTTTAATGTGTTCAGAATATTTGATTCGCTTGATCTTTTTTCCCGATAATAATTCTTTCTTTATAATATTTTTAAGCATTGTTAGAACCTCTTTCTTTCTTTGATTTATTTTCTTTCCAAGATGTTCTCCCTATTCTTCTATATATCCATATCTCAAAGGCATCGATTCCTTCTTCTAATTGTTTGTTTGTTGTCCATGTTTCTGAGCCATAGTTTAATATAGAATAGATGTAGCATTTTATAATGGTTATTTTTATCTTGTTTGTAATTTGTTTAGATGTTAATATTTTCCTCATGCCATTGAAAGTACTATTAATCATTTATATTCTCCTTTTAACTTGTGCTTCACCTCTACCATCATTTGTGATTATGTATCCACGATAACGATAATGTTCTACTTGTTGCAGTTTCTCTCCATGTATTGTTATGTTTAGCACATGCTCTTCTGTGCCTTTGCTGATTATCACAGTTTAAAAAAATGTGTATATCTAGTCCATAATCTAAATTAAATGCTGCCTACTTCAAATAATTAAGAGTGTGTAACGTGTTTAATATACAGTAATACTGCTGTGAAACGGAACAACAATAGTACCCACGTAGAACACAAGTTCAAGTGAAACTTCAAAAACCTGTGTTCAACGTAGGTAACTTGTTTAGGACATTCTAGTATTATTTTGGCCTGTATTTTTTATAACTATGGTTTACGTTCAGTAGGATGCCATTTCTTTCTGGGCAGTCCTGATGCACAATTGCCTGAGGTGTAGATTGAAACTATTATCTTGACTGTCCAAGACTTGCTCTGTTTCTCTTCTCCACAGAGCTGGCTAGCCCCCAACTAAATACTTGGTAGCCTTAACTATACTCTAAGGTAGAGACATCGTTGAGTCCGTTCCAGATAGACTCTGACTCAAGTAAAATGTTCGGAATACCATCGGTTATGATAGGTAACTAGTAAAGTACAACGTAACTAAACATAAAACAAATACAGATTATGTCATGTCGAGTTATCCTCGTTCAGATTAACCAAACATTTGCTCATTTATTTTAACGTTCGTTTCACAATAGTTGAGCAAATAGTCGGTGGACAGATGTAGATATAGCTCTATTGAATCCAATACACATCGCCTTGCTTGCATACTGCATGGGTTAAAATAACGGGGTATAAAATGCAATTGATTGCTCCATTGACTGCAAGCAGCCACTCGGTTTTTTCAGACTGCTTCACTGAATTACATCAGTCACTGACCAATTCATTGATATTAAGTCATTCAGGCCGATTCATTGAATTAAATCAATCACTCAGTCATTCAGACCGCTTCATTGAATTAAATCAGTCACTCATTCATTCATACCTCTTTATTGACGTAAATATGTCACTCATTCAAATAGGCCGTTTCCGTGACTTCAATCGCCACTCAGTATTACAGACCGTTTCATTTACTTTTAAGTCACTCAGTCATGTAAACCGTTTCATTTACTTAAATCAGCCACTCAGTCATGTAAACCGTTTCATTGACTTAAATCAGCCACTCAGTCATGTAAACCGTTTCATTGACTTAAATCAGCCACTCAGTCATGTAAACCGTTTCAGTGACTTAAATCAGCCACTCAGTCATGTAAACCGTTTCATTGACTTAAATCAGCCACTCAGTCATGTAAACCGTTTCATTGACTTAAATCTGCCACTCAGTCATGTAAACCGTTTCATTGACTTAAATCAGCCACTCAGTCATGTAAACCGTTTCATTGACTTAAATCAGCCACTCAGTCATGTAAACCGTTTCATTGACTTAAATCTGCCACTGAATATTACATACCGCCTCATTTACTTATATCAGCCACTCATTTGTTCCATCATTTAACTATGATGTCGCTTTGCTGTATTTTTATCCAAGTACATGTATTCACTCAATCTTCTGTCCAAGTACAAGTATTCACTCAATCTTCTGTCCAAGTACAAGCATGCACTCAATAATCTGTCCAAGTACAAGCATGCACTCAATAATCTGTCCACGTACAACTATTCACAAAATCATTTGCCTAAGTACAAGTGTTCCCTCAATTTTAAGTATAAACATTCACTCAAAAATATGTTTAATTAAAAATACAAGTACAAAGTTACAAGTATTGACTCAATCATCAAAGTCAGAACTAACTCAATAATCTGTCAAAGTACAAGTATTCACACAATCATTTCTTCAAAAAAACAAGCATTCACACAGCTATCTGCCCAAGTACAAGTATTCAATCAATAATATGTTCAAGTACATGTACTTCCCCAGTCTACTAAATACATGTACTAACTCAATCAAATGTTCCAGTATAGAATTATATTAATCATTTGTCCAGTTTACAAGTCAGTGTCTCAATCATCCGTACAAACAATCAGTTCTTACTTAAACATTAAAGCTTTGTACAAATAACCAATCATCCATCCAGTGACAGTTTTCCCTGTGCCACCCAACCAATTCAAATACTATCTCAATCCAACTACTTTTTTTGAGTCATCTACAACTTCTGTCTGTTCCATACGAGACAACTCTCCTTGGATTTCAACAAGTGATATGTGTGAATCATCTCATATGTATAGCTTATGTACAAGAAATATGTACTCTTATGTAATCATCAATAATTTATTGAAGTTCGCATATAAAATAATATATTTTACTCATACAAACAGCACATGTAACTATATATCACCAGCATCAAGTGCCATTCATCAAGGAAAGGTATACATGGATCTCAATAAACGTATCTCCAGTGTATAGACAGTACATGCTTTCAGTCTGGACATTGTTACCTCACTGTGATTCTTCTGGATTCTTTAATAGAAACTGGCCTCACAGAACGTGGAACATTCCCATAAGTGATTCGCCCTCTGTTCCAGCAGCTATCCAACGCGAGGGCGTTTCTAGTCTAATGCCGCCGTAACAAACGTCGACATCAGGGCACAACTCTGGCCCTTGCGACAGGTTACTGTGTTATTCCGCCCACGCATGCTGTGCCCGTCCTAGTTCAAGCACAACATTGGCCTGTCGGAACAACATGGTAACTGTTATTGAAGGTTACAACTACGGGATTGCATAGATGACGTGCCATGAGGCTTCTATAAGAAGATAACCTCAATATAAAGGCATGTTATCTACTAAGGTTTCCGTTACATGGGTAATTTGTCTAGTGAGCCATTGGTGATACCCACAGACGCAACCACATGCGCATTTCACTGTGAAATACTGCTAACTAAAATAATAGCTCTCGGTTTTTCTTGTCTCAACATTACTTACTAGTGACATGTCAAAATGAACATACATAGGTATGCGTGTTACAAAATAAGTCGATAAAACAACCTAACAACGACACACAGTGACGACGACGTTCCGACTAAAATGCCTTAATCAGGACAAACAAAATACCACAGTAAACAAATCTTACAAAGAGACACAATTGGTGGTGATAGGGAGTGGAGAAAAGTCTTTAGGTGATGGTAAGTCTTTGAATTCTTGACAGTTATAGGAATAGCCCCAGTCTTCTTTCCAAGGAATGTTGTAGATGGCGACTAAGGAAAGTTGGGATAGATTGGCAACTTATTTCATGTGAACAAAATTAGCTTTTACTGTATGTTTTGTCTCGATTTCTGACTTTTATCTTGTCAAACAGTACTCACGGAAAGTGGAACAAACAAACAGAAGTGGAAGACAAACATGATGCAATACATCACCTTCAAAGATATCAACATACTACAATATTTCGCCTTAGAACAGGCCTCTGCAGACGGTTGGGTCACCTTTATCGATTGAGAATCTCATACACAGATGAATGTTCATGTCGATCTCGAACCCAGACTTCGGAACACATACTTCAGGATTGCCCAACATACAAAGAGCAGAGAAAGTAGACCTGGCCAGAGAATATAGACGAGGCAAAAACTATGGGGCAGCCGCTCTGACGTGGAGAAAACAGCGGACGTCGCCCTGATGACAGACCTGACAATATAACATGACCACAGATGCTGATTGCAGAAGAAGAATTATTCACGTATGACGAAGAGATGCAGCCCGGCAAACATTGAACATTACATTCGTGACAGACTCCTACGTGACCAGGAAGGCTAGGTAGGCTGACGTTACGGCAAACATTGAACATCACATTCGTGACAGACTCCTACGTGACCAGGAAGGCTAGGTAGGCTGACGTTACGGCAAACATTGAACATCACATTCGTGACAGACTCCTACGTGACCAGGAAGGCTAGGTAGGCTGACGTTACGGCAAACATTGAACATCACATTCGTGACAGACTCCTACGTGACCAGGAAGGCTAGGTAGGCTGACGTTACGGCAAACATTGAACATTACATTCGTGACAGACTCCTACGTGACCAGGAAGGCTAGGAAGGCTGACGTAACAGAAAACAGAGCATATATGGGAATGACCCCTGTGCTGCGACGCTTGTTCCTAATCAAGATTCAAGAATCAAGATATAGAGCTTATTAAATCAAGAAAATAAAGAGCTTATTCAGTGAAGTTTATACAGAGCTTATTCAATCGAGAAAATACAGCGCTTATTGAGTCAAGTAGATATAAAGCTTATTCAATCAAGATGATCAATCGCTTATTCAATCAGGAGGATACATAGTTTATTAAATCAAGATGATACAATGCTTATTCAGTCAAGAGGATACATAGTTCATTAAGTTAAAAGGGAACATAGCTTATTCAGTCAGAGTAGATGCAACGTTTTTTCAGTCAAGAGGATGCAACTATTATTCAGTCAAGAAGTTGCAACGACTATTCAGTCAAGATGATACAACGATTATTCAGCCAAGGATACAGCGCTTATTAAATCAAGTAGATACATAGCTTATTCAGTCAAGATGATACAACCGATTATTCAGCCAAGAAGATGCAGCTCTTATACAGCCGAGAATACAGAGCTTATACAGTCAAGAGGAAACATGACTTTTTCCGTCACGTAGATACAACATTTATTCAAGCCAAATACATACAGAGCTTATTCAGTCATTATTAAGTCGGATGTCTCAGGCCGAAGATATCGAAGCCAAGCTGTAAAACTTGACACAAATCTCTCTGTTCCTCATACTACATCCTACTAATCTACAGAAGTTTGAGAATGGGGCACAGAATAAGAAGCAAAGACAATGAATCAGTGTGTACATCGAATGAGTTTCAGTCTATTAATTAAAGTTTTCCCCGTCACAGTCAACAAATTCTGAAACAGTTTGTAGCAGACACATGTAAGTAACAATATGCTATATACTTTTGGAGGAAAATAACGAAAAGATAACATGGCGCCCTAATTTCAACACTTTAATACTTCTTACAGTGATTTATATCAGCCTGTTATATGCATGTTATGTGGTGGAGGGGGTGGATGGGGGGGGGGTTCGTAAATTACGTCAATAATGTAGTTGTGAATGAAAAACTTTGAAAAATTTAACATAGGGGGTATGGGGGTTTGACAAAAGTTAATGTCAACAATACCTTTTTCATACACCAATTTAATTTTTTGAACTTGAAATAATTTTCACATCATTTGAAACACATTATATATTTGTGTACTTTCACTGCTAACAAAATTCAAGGGTAAACATTTTTGGATATAATTAAGCATGAGGAAGCATCTGAATTCTCCACAGGTTGTTGACAGAGTGGGGTGGGGCTAAGAATAGTCAAAATAATGTTGACGTAATTTATGGACAACCCCTTATAGTCTAAGTGATTACGTTCAAGCATGTGTTTTTCAATGCACATACAAAACAATCTATTCGACAATAATGGATATAGAGAATATTGAGTTGTTCGCATAAATCCGACCTGGGAAACCTTGTTTTGGTCCAAGTATCACATTCATACTACGCAGAGGCTCAAAATTAGGTTTGGGCATTTACTTAAATTAAAGACTGTTGCGTCGAGAATATAGTTCTTTTTCTAGTTCCTTAAAACACAAAATCTGAGTTTGTATTTCTCTGCAATGTTGTTTTACTCTTCATCAAAAGGTAGCCAATCAAAGACAGTTTTTTGTCACTTTGTATTCGCATCATCAAAGGTACAGATCACTTAATATATTTCCAAATCTCAGTTCGTTCTGAACGCATGTTTAATTCATAAGATAAAGGATATGATTGAATGTAAGAAACGATAGTCTTCAACACGTATTAAAATGTCCAATGTCTGGATGTTTACAGCTCTTCTGCGATAGCTTGCTATTTGATATTTTGTGGAATCAAGGTCGGTGCTTACAGTATCTGTAAATCAGTATGACGTATCAGTAAAAATGGATTGGCGGGTAGAAGTTGACCTTATTCCTTTCACCACTGGTCTATATTAACTGTCACTCGTTTATCATTATTAACTAAGTAGCTCCTCTGAATTCACACCAATCACTGTCGTAATAATCAAAGATCTCTGTGTTTGAAATTGATGAAATGTGCATCTCTTCAAATGTTTTATTGTTTGTAGAATGTGCTGCATGTGTGTCTCATGTATCCTTAGCAGTGTGCACGTGTATGAAATTGTGTTTTCGAGATCTCTTTTTAACGTATGACATTTTATCAGCGCGTACATGTGTGTATGGTACATATATTTAGTGTGTGTACATATCTTTATGGTATATATATTGTCAACGTGTGTACATATGTGCACTGTATATCTATTGTCAACGTGTACACATGTATGATATATATATATATATTGTCAACGTGTACATATACGTATGGCATATCAATTGTCAACGTGTACATGTGTGTATTATATATCTAATGTCAACGAATATATTTGTGTATTGTATATCTATTGTCAACGTGTGTACATGTGTGTATTGTATATCTATTGTCAACGTGTGTACATGTGTGTATCTATTTTGATGAGGTACGTATTTTCAACTATGGACCATAGTTCTCATTGGTTATATCATAGCGCATAACATCCGGGAGGATCAGATTCAGGTAATTCAGTCACATCGAACTCTGAAATAATATTATATTTGCCGTTTATTGACTGTATCAATAATTCATAATGTATAATCACATAGGTCTCTATTCCAGAATGAGATACTAACATTTAGTGACACGGGATGACTGGCACAAATCAATAATGAGTGTTTTACATACGAAGCCGACTTTGTAAACAAATCTTATCTGCTAAACCACCGACCAAAGGTTAACGTAACTGTCTATCATTCCTGTTCAGCGGTGCAAACACGTCAGTTAGAACAATGATGTTAGCTCAGAATTGTACCATCCTGTACGTGACTTTTGTCTATTCAAGCATCAGTACATATGTTTTCAAAATTGTATATGGCTGAAGTTGTGTGTCCATGACTTGATTGTCTCTGTCAACAACACAGTAGAAATCATTGTCCGAGATTAAGATGCACTGGTTGAGGAACATGACTGTTATACTGCTGATCTAGAGTGTCCGTTAGATATATCTGCGGGTGAAAGCTATCAAAATCAGTCGATTATCAGTGAGAGATGGGACTATGTGAGAGCTCAGACGTTGTACCAGAAAAGTCTGACCCTACAGAGCCAATCATGTCTTCAGAATGCAGGTACCGACGATGCATCATCAATCCCATCCGAACTGGACTATCTCTAAGCCCAGACTGAATCATCATTTCTGGGTGGTGTGGAGGACTGGAAATGCTGGTATCCATGTGATCAAAAGATGACATCTATGGAAGTAAGAAAGTTGGCACAACATTAGTATATAGTCAACATATGACAGCATGTTTAATTTTTAACATTTTTTGTTGTTGTTGTGATTATTAAAAAACGCATTACAAGCTGTACATCTTAATAATGTATGATATAATGTGAGACCACAGAGAAACAATTTACAAGAGCAAAAGTTCAAAGCAAAAATTATGTAATTTAAAAAGTGCAATAAAGGCTAAATGGACATTTGGAATAAAAAGCCATAATCGAGCAAATTAGTGTAATATAGGATGACAAAAAGAAATTAAATTACTCGCTTTTAAAAATAATTTCAAAACTTTTTCAGCCTTCGTAAATTGAAAATTTGTCCCGATAATCGTTTATCTTCTATTTTGGTTTCAGTGTAGTTCTTGTCAAGAGAGTATGAAGTAAACATAAATCTTCTTAAAGACTGCGAGTTGGGTGTCAGAACTCTTCTATCTTAGAATGGGTATGCTATAATTTCTTAAAGTTTACTATTCACAAACGCGAGAATTTATTGTGAGGCGAACATTATATGTATACACTTCACAACACAGATGCACATATGAGGCACATATTTTACAGGAAGAAATTATGCACAGTTTGATAAATGAAGATTTAAATCAATATAATTCGTTATATATTACGAAAACAAGAATTGTTTAGAATTGACTAGAAACATTTATCAGATTTAGCAATTAGTTTTTGAAATGTTTATTATTATTTTTTTTATTCGTTCCTTCCAGCTTCTTTTTTGAAATGAGAAGTGCAGCGTTTTCTTTCCCACGATTACGTTCTGTGTTATCTTCATCAGCTCCATCTGGGAGGTCCCAATATTCTGGTCTCCTCTTTTCGCTGTTCTTCGATTTTTTTTCAACACCTCTCTTCTATTTATATAAGTATATATATATATATATATATATTGGGTATATTTTATAATATATATCCGGCTCTGTGGCGAAGTGGTACAGAGCTCGTCTGTGACGGCCAAGGTACCGAGTTCGATCCCCGCCACAGGCAATTGTGCATCCGGACCATTCAGAAAGCAATGGCAAACTACTGAACGTATTTATATTGCCTAGAAAATCACCACAGCCAACAAATGCTGGGTTGATAGCTAAGTCCTGTAAAGGATATGCTTCCAATATTTTATAAAATTGAAAAACACATGTAAATCAACCAAGCCCAAATAGCATGATTAAAGAAAAGACCGTTCAATTTTACTAATTGCATAACTGGACATCAATGGAGGGGGAGGGGTGGGGTGGAAGGGGTGTCTAATACGAAGAAGGAATTGCCAAGGCAGAAACAAAAGAACATTTAATTTAATTTAAAAATAACAAGAGAGATTACAATTTGATTTGATTTTGTTAAGAACCAAAAAATAATAAATGTTTCACATTGTACCTGCTTATATGAAACTAAAAAATATGGTTATTACTAGTAACATAGGATTTTTTAAAAGGCGTCTTAAGTCAAGGAAAATAGGTTGGAAATGTTCCTCACTTTTGTGAAGAGCTTCACTGGTCCTCAAGATAAACCACTGTATCGTCTTCCTCGTCCACCATCATCTTGGTGCTATCATCATCATCATCGTCCATGTCGTTTAGAGTGATTTGACGCCGATGGTGATGCTTCTGACGAAGATGCTCGTTTAGCTGCTCCTGCTGAGTGTAGCAGCCGAAGAAGCTGTTGTCGCTGTTATAGTGCGCAAACTCCACTAACTGTTGAAAGTTATGCTGTTGCTGCAGTAGGAATGAGTTGTTATTATTGTTGTTATTCATGATGTTCATGGTGCTCACCAGTTGTTGAAACGGCGCGTGAGGCTGGTCCATGTCTCCCTGCATGGCAAATTCTGAGAGCGCTTTCCAGGGTGTTTGGTAGCTCTGCACCTCCACTGGGTTTCCTTGCATGCCAACAGGGGGTTCGTGGCGTACAGGACTGGATGCAACCATAGGAACACCTTGCAAAGGTCGATTAAGTCCTCCACCATTCTGTAAGCAAAAATATCATTATTACTGTATAATGTCATTTATAATTCAGCTTATAAAATTATATTGAATATCATTACCACTTATGAATAATGTCATTCATAATTAAGCTTATAAAATCATACTCAATATCTCTGCCTACCGCGATACTTATATACATTACAGATTCGTCATGTGTGCGTTATCGTGTGACAGAACCTCCTCATTTATAGAAGGTATTTATGATATTTTTGTGAAAAATCTCAAGAAAGGGAGAGTGGGGGCGTGTTGGAGAGGAGGGTACTTTTGACTTTTGACCTATTTCGTAGTTCTAAAAGTCATTTTGCTAAGAGGGGGGAGGGCGAGGGGAGGAGAGGTTGAACACTCCAAACTCTCCCCCCCCCCCTTAATCCGCGAGCGTTCATTTATATATCCATAAAATGTAATGAAAATGTGTGTATGTATCATATTTAGAGATTATGTCAAATACTCATATGCATTTCTCGTATTGTACGGTAAAGGTCATATGTATATATACCGTATATAAAAAAACTGACATAACTTTTTTACACATTAATTACTCTAACTCCCTCTGGATCTATCTTATAGCATGGCAATGGTCCTACACATTGTGTCCAGTAGGATGTTATCCAGAGATAGGAGATTATTGTGTCGCCGTTTTATTTGAAATAATGGATGGACCAACACATTTGACTTCGGTTGTTGACATATACAAAAGGCATAATGATCTGCTATACAGACTTATACAAATAAATTCAAGTAGGAAGCATGAGAACAAATGAAAATAATTCTTACAGCTGACGGCAATTGAACCAAGTCTGTTCTAGCAGCACCGAATCGCTTTGCAACACATGTAAACAGGTTTTCCGTACTTGACCAACCACATCCCTTATAAGGCTGCTAGAACAGACCTGGTTCAATTCCCGTCAGCTGTAAGAATTATACAGACTTAGGACTTCCGGTCAAAATAGCGAGTGAGAATGTATGTGTTTTCCTCGGTGTCAGTTAAATCGGATGTTCCTCCTGAAAGCAACGGCAAACTACAGAAGTATTATGCCAAGAAATTTTCTATGGATTGAGAACTGCAATTTGTAAGAAGTGACACATTTTCATTATTTAGGAACTAATATAAACAATGCGGGGACTGCGCAGTTGAGATCAAGAAGAACGGCAATGGCGCTGGCCAAATTAAAACAGATAAAGAAACTATGGCAAGGTACTAACATAAGAACCAAATTCTTTTTACTACGAACATGTGTATTTCCTGTGGCGACATATGGATGTGAAGCATGGACACTAAATAAAACAGTGGCCAAGAGAATAACATAATTTGAATTAAAGTGTTATAGAAGAGTTTTGAGAATACCATGGACAGCGAAGAAAACAAACCAGTAGGTGTTACGAACAATTAACGTCCAGGAAGGCTGGCTTCTGAACAATATATTTTTTAAAAAGCTAGCTTTTTTCGGTCATTATTAAGAGATCGACGGCATGGAGAGAGTGTTAATGGAGGGGATGATAGAAGGCAACAGGGGCAAAGGCCGACCAAGACGCCGTTGGACAAAAGACATTCAAGAATGCCTGCGCATGTCATTGGAAGATGCAGGGCAACTTGCTCAAGACCGCGGAGAATTCAAGAGATCAATAGGAAAGACTACGTTCTGGAAAGAATATGTCACTTGATGATGAATACAGACTTAAATAATACATGGACATTGAAAGTTACATAATATAGAGATAAGAGAAGACAACATATATAAATGTTTCGACTTTACATGCATGTCGCATAAGACGACTAAGGAATTTTGGAAGTGCTGCAGGCTATCACGTCCAATATGTCGTCAAAGTAAAAACCACATGTGTTAAAATCAGATGTAAACACTAAATAAAGTAAGAAGGTTACTAGATAACTATCAATAGAAAATGATCAGAAATAACAATAAAACATAGAACAAAGACAATTATCAACGTATGGGTCCTATTGGTACCTTTATCACGAAACAAAAATTAATTAAGACAACACAACTATAAAAAAACACAGCCAAGACTTTGACAATGGTTTGACAAAAAGGTCCCAATAGGACCGACACGACGATAATTGTATGCGTTCTATGTTTTGTTGTTATTTCTGATTATTTTATATTGACATTTATCTAGTAACATTCATATTTTATTTATTATTTACCTATTATTTGTCTGGTTACTGCGGCACTTTTCATTTTGTCGGACATCGTCATTTTGGTTATTTATATAAAATCTGATGTGTCGGTCCAAAAAGATATAGGCATAAGAAAAATCGCAGATGAACTCTAAACCACGACTCAACTCATTCTCCGGAATGTTCATTGGTAATCTGCTGGAGTTTGAGAACTGACAGAAGGAATAATATGAAGAATAAGAAAGTCATGTCTAGATTTGGAAAAATGGACATAATAGAAGTGTAAGAGATTGCGACATATTTCAGAGTGGTAACAGTTGTAGACACATAAAGTATCAAAGCGGATGTCTAGCGGATATCGGTAGTGACACAGACAGAAAGAAGGAGATCAAGTAAGTTTGACCGTTGTTAGATTTGAGAATTGTGACCAGCACGTAGTACGGGAACCAGTTCTCTCGCACGGCAGTCCTACTAGCGATATGACTTCAGTATCTCAGTGAAAGTGCTATAGACACAGAACTTATTAGTTACCATCGCCGAAGTCAGATGTATCAGGCAATTTGTGCACATAAAACGGGGAAACGACGCATTTTCCTTTTCTGGACTACATCCTTCAGGAAATCTAGTGCGATCGTGCTGCAAGAGAGAGAGAGAGAGAGACTTTTCAATCTTTCCAGTTGGAGTTTGTTAAAGAACGCAAAACAGGACCACATTAAAACACAAAATACAGAAGTTTTCTAAAAAGTTGACTGTTTCCCATAAATTTAAATTCCGCAAATTGAATTTTCAGAAGGGGGAGATTACTAGTGGGCGTGGATTCAACAGATTACAACTACTAGATTTTACTTGATGTAACAGTGTATTTGTCCCAATCTCTCCGAGCTGCTTCCTTCCGTTCTACTAATCGTCATCATTTCCTGTCACAAGTTGATCAAGATCACCATTCACAGAGTTGGACAAATTGTCTTCACAATTTTATGTTTCAACAAAATCGGATCAGACTAGTTTCTTCACAAGTTCACAAGATTACAGTTAAAGCCTTCAATTCAAATTGTGATCATCCTAATGTCTCCTTTGAATTATCTGGTATAATATCTTCAACTTTCTATTTTTGTCCACTGTGCCCACAACCAATTTCTTAATAGGCCTTCCTTTATATTCTTAGTAAGATAACAAGATGAGCTTTAGAAGAAGAATATTTTCAATATTTCATTATGTCGAGCCATATTTCAGATATTTCCACAAAACGCTAATTTTAAATAGGAAGTCAGCTCATGCAAGTATTTATTTGATTACATTCAGCAACATGATTATGGCATCTTCCAGATAAATCAGTGGTCCTCAATGTGGGCCGTACAACATCGCTGGGAGGTAAAAAAAACTTGTAAGGATCGCAGAGAACCAATTTTGACATACGGGACCACATATTCTTTTTAGGGAAACATGCAAATCTATATTATAGTTAGCAAAATTTAACATGATTTCAATAAACCTTAACAAAAAACTTGCTGAGAGCTACAGATAGGAAATGGCCTCTATGTGTATGACTGACACTGGGGGAGGGACATGTGGAAAAAATGTCCAAAAACAGAATCTCAGTTTTAAGAAATTGTTAAGAGCTACTATACTTAAATACCGTATATGAATGCAACAATTTCGCTCGTTTATTGTCGGGGCCTGAAAGAGAAGCAAATAATAGTAACACTGCCTTCCATGCATGTTTTAAGAGGTCCCTAAGGAGGTAGAGTTGGTTTTCCCATTCCATATAGGTTAAAATCGAAACAGAAGCCATGCTGAAGTCGTATGTGTGAGGCTGCAGGCGCACATACCGCAGCAAAGGTGTAAACCAGGATATTAGCATTCCATTCTCCTGATTACATCCTGTTAATTTGCGTGAGTTTGAGAACGTATACAAAGAAAGAACTATAACATCAGATGGTAAGACTGTTCACAAATCTTTCTTTAATTTACTATCTCAAATTTATTGTTTCGTTATCGTCGAATTTATTTCTGGTAGAACTATTTGCGAGTCTTAATTTTGATGATTTCCTAAAGATTAACCAAATTTCATTGTTCTTTATTATAACAACAAGATTCTGTATTTCCCCGAGCTCTATGAATAATTCTCTTTGTCTATTTCTGTACGAGATTCGATGGCTAACATCAGGAAATTGAAGAACACTTTCCATAGCTCAATACAGATCTTCTTCCGGGTTTTACAGAAACAATGAATTATTACAAAAAGCTTTTTCGCGTCAATTTTGGATTTATTATGCGAGACATGGGAAGTTTGGGTTCGAGGACATGGTATGATACTAATGATCGAACCTTTGCTTAGCTCATTCAACAACTTTTCTCACTTGCTTATTATTTTCACGTGTGATTAATTCTTTTTTCTTTCATTATTCATTGAGTATGTGTGTCCAAACTGACGAAAAGTGTTCACCTTAAATAATATGTAGAATTTATTTTAATATATAAAAAGTAAATGGAAATATCGTCATGTATACTGGAGGCAACGGAAATCAAGCAATACGAGAAATGTGATCCAATCGTTAACTTCCTGAATCGCTCCGCCATGAAGTGCACTATTTCATGCGTTCATTACAATTTATTACCTTTTCTCCTGTTCTTTTGTTTCTAGCCTAGCCAGTTTCTGATATCAATGGCCGCAATAAATCGTTTCGGATGCATTGTGATGATTCAATTCATTCATAAACTAATAGAGGACGTGTTAGCTCTACACATAGAACACAATGGTCTTATTGCACGCACGTATCCAGGGATATTTTCAGAAATAGTCAATACATGACAGATCGCCAGTAGTGCATCAGGCAGTCAAGTTGATGCTTTGTTCAGTTGAGCTCAACTGGTTACCTGTGTGTAACTATATATATATATATATATATATATATATATATATATATATATATATATATATATATATATATATATATATATATATATATATATATATATATATATATATATATATATATATATATATATATATATATATATATATGCATAAAGGGGTATATCGCGAAAAGAAAGAAAACATATATCCACTATCTACTCTTGGTAAGCATTACTCCATCCTTGATAAAAATTACTCAGATTGTGAGGATAGGATCACTTGTAAACCATAATAGCGACACAAATTCCGCAGACAGCGAGTGGCGACATCAACTAATCGGACTGTCTTGGAGCAGTATCGTCATACCTTTCCAGCTCGGATACCTGGACTCTACACGGAGATGCATTTTGTCAACTACCAACAAATAAAGGTAACGAAGCTTGCACAACGGCTTAGTTTAGCGATTCGGGTTCCTGTCTTCCACCCCTTGGTAAATTTGTGAACGTTCCCGGTAGTGCTAATATTGAACGTGTCGTGCTTATGTATTTGTCCCAGTCTCTGTGTAAATAGGGGTGGTGAATTCAAATGCTTTGTTTATTTCTCCGTTGTCGGTAACTTTCCTCGAAAACTACAACTCTGCTTATCTTTCCGTCCACATGTCGCATGTTTGTACGTTATCTAGGTAAATCTGGAATTATATTGCAATATGAGCACATTCAGAAACTTAAGAACAAAAACAACGCTATACTAGTTCTCTGGAATATACAAAAACAAACAAGTTTCTTAAAGTTTCTGACGCTAGTTACTGGTTTTAATTAAATGTGTGAAATACAATAACAAGATCGGTACATGACAAAGAAATGTGAAATCGAACGGATATTTTTTTTTACAAGACTTCTAACGTTATTTGCCGCTTTCCTCTTCGTGTACTGTCCCTGCCGGCGTACGTCCCAGATTTGGGAGCATTGCTCTAGAACAGCGGTGCTTAACGTGGCCCATTTGAGGAAGACATGTTTGTGCAGGGATGCCGCGAATAAAAAATATAGAATTTTGTTGGGGTGGGGGGGCCACACTCCGTCTATTGATCACAGAAAGTTCTTTATTAAATATCATTTTAGTTAGATAAATTGGATGAATTTTTGTTAAATAAATTGGATGATATTTAGTTAGATAAAGTGGATCATATTTTGTTACATAAATTGGATGATATTTCGTTAGATAAATAAATAGTATTTAGTTAGATAATGAATATTAGACCTTGAAGTAAATTGATATAACTTTTATTTTAGGTTCCAGAGTATCACTAAAGAAAATTTCTATGGAATGAAGCCACAATCGAAAACAGGTTGAGATTCACTGCTTTAGAACCTTTCCTAGCTGCTTATGTATTGTTTAAATTCACTTCCAATTGGAAAGATTGTATGTAGCACTGTGTATTAATTTCTCTAGTAAAAAAAACAACTTGCTGTGATAATGCTCACCTTCAGGAATGTTGCTTGTGGTAAGTTTATCATGGTCGTTATCTCTGAGTTCTATCTCCTGTCTAATGTTATCATGAAACGTATTTAACTCGACATACTCCTCTCAACTGTCCTCCACTGACTTATTATCTTACTTTCCGGATTATACTTCTTAGATATAACTCACATTTCAACACTTGGATGTTCAAGCCCAGTCTATTGTTTGCACTTTCTTCAACATAGATATCAATATTTCCTGGTTATCTCTAGCATTTCTCTACTAAGACAGTTTCGTCAGCATCTCAAAAGATTTGTACTGAAAACCACTGGTTCTGAAATCGGAGGTCTTTGCGGGTTCTCGAAAATTTGAAGAAATATTTTGAACCTTTAAATTTGCAATAAAATGTAAATAGAAAGATATTTTGGGGTCGAGGAAGAAAACAATAAAAGAGGTCCGCGACTGCAATAATTTTACAAATTGCTGGTGTAAACCAGCCTCCTTCTTTTATTTTTTATTTAAAGTGTTATTTAAAGTGTATGACTCGAAATATGTCTACTGTACTTTGAAAGCAAATAGACGATCACATACATCCTTGTTAAACTTCATATATCATATACCGGTAATTTTCGTGAATTTCGTTAGCATCTATTTATATTTTTGGAGTCGTATTCCAAAAAAGTCAAGGCCGACCAGCGAAAACACGGAAATAATAAGAAATCGGTCTTTCATATTATGTTTACTTTCTGTACCCAACTCGTTACTAAAGACCGGTGATGATTGAATATTTTGTTAACACTCGTTCTTAGTCATTGTTACAGCATTGTTAAACCTCACGCTAGTTACAAATCAATCCAGTCAACATGTTGTCAATAGTATTGGATCGTTTTGCTGCTAAAACATGTCATTTATTGATTTTCTCATCCTTGATATTGATATTTTAAGAAATATCTTTCTTCTGCTGATTTGCCGTTTGAAGATCTGTTCAGTGAATTTCATGTTATGTGGATTCGTACGAAGATCTGTTCAGTGGGTTTCAGGTTATGTGGATTCGTGCTCAGATTAATCAAATGTGAATACTCTCTATATATAAAATGACCAAATAATCAAAGACGACGCAACAATCAGGCATGGGTCGCATAACACAAATGCAAATGTAATTATAGTGTATAAGAAAATATATCAATTGAAGTCAATCCTAGTATAATCTGACATAAGACAACATTTGCTACGTGCACAGAAAAAGCAGGAGATATATTCCATCTATTTTGTTTTAAAAACATAGTAATATAGAAATTCCTATTTTATATTTATCGCGCAGATTTTCTTTCACATCCATAGACAGCAATCTCTTCTATTTCTCGTGTTATCTTTTCTTATTGATAAAAGCCGTTTTTGTAGAAAGGACAATTTTTGTGTTGCTTTTCATGTGTACTTTTAGTGATTCACGCTGGGATTCCAGATTTTCTCTAAAATATATAAACATCAGATACAAACTCGTAAACAAATCACAGTAATCAAAATAGAAATGGCTTCAAATAAATCCCGTATGTGAAATTATATGAATGTTTTTTTTTCTCTAATTGGAAAAGAGCACAGCTATTGGAAATCGATCGATAGTACAACCTGAGCTGTCGTATATTGACTTTTGACAAGCGAAAATTTGACAAGCAAACACACACTGTCGGATACGTGAATAGAATAAGAAATGGCAGGCGCCAGATTACATGTGACACTGTAGAAATGGGCTGTTCTATACTTGTATACTTAGAGAACTATGACAAAAGTAGACCAATAAGGAGAACAAAGTTGACCGGGAAAATCTTATAAAGGAGATGGATAGTGGTGAACAAGAACAGGAAACGAGAATGTTTGTACGTTTAACAAATAATGTTAAGTACTGAAGTTCAAGGTCAGTCAGAATAACAAAGGTTTGTGGGAGTATGCAAATATCTCTTGAGTCAGCGCGCGAGAATATTATACGTATCAATAATATATAACTTATACTGTCAGGTGTATTGTAGGGACCTGATAGAAGAGCAACAATAGTAACACTCTAAACTACTTGCATGTCTTAATAGGCGACTAAGGAGGATAGACTGCGACATTGGATGTACCAATTCCTAGATCAGAATGACCATAAAATTGCATGCTGAAGTTGGATGTCTAGGTCTGACAGTTCATGCACGAGAAAGAACTATATACGGTAGTCTGGAATCAAAGTGTGTACATCATCTTGTTAATAAAGAAGAACAGCAGCAGCTCCACAACTGGGACTGGCTATAACGACACGAACATACCAAACACCATACCATTTGGTCATACATATATCCAAGAACCGTTAATATCCGCATAGGACTTTTTTTTGTCAAATGCGAACTCATAGACAATGACATAATTCTAACTAAATTTCCTGAAGTTGATATAGAATATGTTCATAGTTAGCTGAATAACAGGTCCGTAACAACTACACCTATGATGTGAGGTGATTCGAAAACACTACAATCATACTTGTGATATGAGCTGGGTCGAATTTCACAACAACCATACTTGTGATGTGAGATTGGTCGAATGTCACAACAACCATGTTTGTGATGTGAGATTGGTCGAATGTCACTACAACTATGCTTGTGTTGTGAGAGTGGTCGAATGTCACAACAACCATACTTGTGATGTGAGATTAGTCGAATGTCACAACAACCATACTTGTGATGTGAGATTAGTCGAATGTTACAACAACCATACTTGTGATATGAGCTGGGTCGAATGTCAGCACAAATGAGAAGTTAAGATGTAAGCCACGAAACTACACATTATAAGCTCCAAATTATGAAATTTTAGCTGAGAATGAGAACGATAGTTTCAGAGCGAACGCAGAAAAGTTTGAAATTTTAGAGGCAGTCCACTTCTTCTTCTTCATCTTTCGTTCACTTAAAATATTTAAATCTGTAATTCTGTATCCTGAATAAAACAGACTGTCTTTTGTAGTTAATACATTGGCCCACATAGCTTCGATTCCAGTGTTGTTTCCTCTGGTCTGTCTCAGCATTTCATACTCAGAACACTCTTGAATTATATGTTTGACACTCTGTGCTGCCTGTTCACATGGGGTTTTGCCAATCTTGAATATTGTGTACGTGTGACTTCGGAGTCGGTTGTGTCCCGTTCTGAGGCGTAGAATTACAAATTGTTCTGATCTTTTCATAATGTGATAGTCATCTTGTGTTGGTGTTTGTGGCTTTCTTATTGACTTGATCATCTGTTTTTTCTGATGGTAGGTGATCGGTACATCTAATTGATCTTCGGTAGCACCTTCCTTAGCCAGTTGATCTGTTTTTTCATTTTCTCGTATTCCACAGTGAGAGTGTATCCACTGCATATTTACCCTATACTGGTAATACAGTTAATTAAGTGATTTTTGTAAGTCTGCTAGTTTTCCAGACTGGAGAGCGTGAAGGCACTGAATTTGCATCTGTCAGGAATATCACGGGCTGTGGGCCAAGGTTGAAGTTCAGCAGTTGTTTTAGTTACCACCCTAATTGCCTGGATTTCTGTATAATTATTATTACAGAATTTTCATTTTGTTGTTGTGATTCTATTTCTAGGCTTGAATGCAGTTATAAATTGCATTAACAATTGGATTGGGGGAGGGAAGAGGGTAAGAGAGAAATGGTGACAAATATTGACAAAGGGAAGAAGTATGTTTAAAACGTTGATCGATAATATGGCATATAATATGTAATTTCAAATATGAACCAAATTAAAGACATCCTAACAATCTCGCAGATAAACGGAGGTTGATTTGTAATCTTCAAATCACGGCCAAACCACTAGGCTAGTAGAAGGTGGTAATTAATATTAGGCTATACATCCATTTCAAAAAATCCCCCCCCCCTTCTCAGACGTTTTCAGTACTTTAATATTAGAATACTAAAAAAATACTGATTTTCCCCCTAAAAATAACCCAAAAACAAAATTTAAAAGCTTGTTTTATTTTTATTTTACTAGCAAATCCACAGCCTTCTTTCTGTATTGTCATAACTACGTGCCTGGTGCATACTTATATTCAAACATACATTTTTTTTCTGTTTGCATTGAAAAATGTTATGAGAAAGACTAAAGAGAATATGAACTTTACAGAATAAAAAAATACATTGTCAATAAAATTAACATAAAGTACAAAAAGGGTTCAGTTTAAAAACAATATATCTTAGTTTCTGTTTCTGTTCTCGTGCCAAGTCACAAAGTCATTGTGAAATATTGAATGAGTTGGTATTTTTGAAGCTTCTCGGCAAATGTTTGTTTAAATTGTAAATATTCCCACAGCAAGACAAGAGAAAATATACTCCTGATAATTTTACAAGATCAGATATGACTATACGAAATGTACACAATTCTTGTTCTACTTACGACAAATTGTTGTGCAAACATTCACATGTATCATTTTCATAACATATATTTCATATTTACATGTTCATCGAAAACAGTCTAATAGTCTTTGAGGGATCACTTTTTCCCGTGGTCAGAAAATGTTTACTGCACTATTGTAGCAGCCTAGTTCTATTACAAATAAGAATCAACGGAGGTTTCAGGACCACCACTTAAGAAGAATTTATTTGTGCGTGTTTGTCTTTATCTTGATTACAATATTTTATTTCTGAAACAGCTGAGGTTTACTATTTGTGTATTATTAATGTTCGTTTTTTTCTTCCTGGTGTTCCACGACGTCGGGTGCAGCACCCATTTCATCAATGAAGTGTACTTTAGTCACCAGCCCCAAGATAGGGCCGTAGAGCTTGTCGTCACAGCTGTTTCAGATGATCATAGTTTTTTTCTTGTGGTTTCATACAGTGGACAGTTCTTTACAATATGTTCTGTGTTTTCTAGAGATTGTCCCCAGGAGAAAATATAGGTGTCATGAACTTCTAACATCGCAAAAATGTGTTGTTTGAGTCTCTTGTAGCCTGTTCTCAATATAAAAATAACTCTTTGTTAGTTTCTTCCAAGTCTGTAGATGGTATTTTCTTTTTGGCTGCATGGGTAAGTTCTATTCCATGTTAATGTAGCTTTTGATGATGATCTTCTTCATTTCCGTAATGATTTTGAATCTTCAATCTGTTGTTGGCAGTTACTTCCAGTATTTGCTAGCTGGTTTGCTACCTCATTTCCCCTGATATGTGACTTAGAATAGACTTCAATGGAGAACCATTTCTTTTGCTTGGTTGTTTAGTTTAGACAATAATGATTTTAAGTCATTGATGTGGAATGTATTTACGTTCTTGATGGTCAACAAAGAATCACTAAGGACCATTATCCTTTCTTCATCCAGGTGAGGATGATAACAGCAGTAAAAGAGTTGCTTCTTTGATTGCTTCTCGATCTGTCTTGAAATTTGTACAATAAACAACTATGCCCATTGATTTTTTAAATTGTTTCCTTTGGGCAATTCTATTTAGCTCCCCTCACCACCGTATCTCCTCCGCTGAGCCATCTCTATATACTCTACTCCAAGATTGTTTCGTGTAGTCGTTTTGGAATAAATTCAATACTATTTGTTTTGTGGGCCTTAGATCTTGATCAGATGTTGTCTTTATATTTTGTATAGTCTTCTATTCTTGGTAAGGACTTTTGGGCTTAAGGAAGTTTGGGTTATATGGGTTCTCTTATTGCTGGAGAACATCTATTGGCTATAGTTTCCTTCTGAGTGAGTCTCATTCACGAAGTGTGTTGTTTTGAGCCTGCAAAACTTCGCGCGAAAATTTTTTTTTCATATTACGTCATTATTAGGTCTCAGATCATCTAGAGATGCAAATAAAAATATCAGTTTTATGAAAAATACTTTTCAATGAAGTTGACATTCCAAGAAAGCACAGGGAGATCTAGTGATATAAGAAAAAGTCAGAGGTCATGCAGAAATGCCTATAGTTGTAATAAATACAATCATTCTTTATGTTCAAGCTTGTAAAACACTTCTTGAGCACTGGCTGATCTCTCATCGGGCAATGCACTGACAGTGAATCTATAGGATTATAGAAATCGATTTGATGAGGGGATATTTCTACTGGGAGACAAATTCATGCAAATGTTTCATGGAAATGAAATGATACCTTCCCAACTGTCCAAGATCTCTAAGACCGTGCTAATGGAATCTAATTGATATCGGCTATGAGTTATCCTCTCATGAATACCCGTTCGCACAGGCAATATTTGAGTCAAGCTATGGAGGAACGAAGACACAAATTGATTCCCTGTAACTTATATTTGTCTTAGTAAGAGATATTCACGTCAGGAAATAATGATAGCATTTAATCGCTACTTCCTTCCAAGTGGTTGCACCGAAAGTCTTTGAAACGCTAAGAGTGGTGAACACTTTGTCCTATAATGCTCCTAGTTACTATTGTCTCACTTACTATAATCAATAATAAGTGAGACTGTTGGTGAATTGCATGACAATAGTACTTCTGTAGGACACAAGGTTTTAGTGATTTACAAGAAGCGCACAGTCTGTCATACTATTGGGTACGGAAATAATGACGTACGTATACATTGTATGTTTCCTATATTAAATGTCTGAAGTATAATGCATTTGTAATAGTTTATTTGTACTGGTTTTTTTTCAATGTTTGTCTTGTATTTTCTTGATACAGACCTTAAGGTTGAAACGCTGAAATTGCTTTGTACACTGTTATCTGTATTTTTTCATACCTCTACCCAATAGTCTAATAGTCTCTGCGTTAATTTTTTATTTGTCCCGTTAAGCATAGAGAGGAGGGGGGCGGTTGAAGTTGCCTATGTATGTTCATATGTGTATATGAAGTTGTAAATATGTGTTCATATTTGTTTTCTTGCTCAATACACTAGGGTTACCTTTGAAACATCACACGAGTACCAACATAACTCAATAGATAACATTTGAAATACCTAAAATCGGGTATCGAAGTCAAGAAAATATACGTTTGAAATATTAAATAATTCTTACTGTTGCGCAAATATAATACGTGTTAGATATATCATGAAATATAACCATAGGACTGATGATAGTTTTGCAACAGTATCTGTTGCAGGAACAACCCTTTTGCGGTGGCGGAATGAATATAAAAATGAACGGAATTAGGTAGAAGTGTGAAAAGTATTAGGAAGTTAAACATAATGACAACGAGACACAACAACGACGACGTTTCGACTACGAGACACAGCGACAGACGACGTTTCGACTTCTATGTTTTTTTGTACGATTATCCCTTTTTAAGTCTAAATATTGAAATTTTGTCAACACTTTCCCTGCAATGTAATACTTGATGTGCTCGAAGTCTCCAACGTCGAACATCAAAAGTTTGTTGTAGGTAACGCTGTCTTCAATTAGTATCATTATATGTTTAACGTAGTAGTTCCCGCCTTATTACTGTTTAGTATCGTATTTTCAGTTTGTATCAGATATCTTCTGATTTTCTAAACTGAAATACCACTGCATTTTGTAATATTGATTCAGCATTGTAGTCAGTAAAAATTGTGTCGACTCCTGGTTTTAAATGAATAAATATTGTTATAATTCGCACCATCGTGTTTATCACGGGATTTGTCATTTATAACTCGATTTATAGCATGAAGAATAGTGTTCAGTTATTATTGCTGACTACCTCCACTGACCAGGCAAATTAATTGAGTTCCTGCTTCCTCCCATCTTGTTGCAGGTCCACACGCGAGTCAAGTTAATCTATACGGGTGAAGCAGTATGACGGGAAAGTTGCGTGCTAGTAGCGACCTGGAAGAGCTTGTTTCGGTTTGTGGTGTTAACTAAATCACATGAAACTCCTTGGTTGATGACAGTTGTAGCCATATTGAAATAATTTCATTTCATCCTTAGATGTCTCACGCACTTGTCAGCTTCCCTACTGTTGTTCTATGGTCGGCTCAACATTTTGGGTAATTTTACTGAGAATTTGTTGGTTCCTTCCTGTGACCAGTTTTAAATTATACGTTTCCTCCTTCGTCGCCGCCAGCAGTCACGAATCTAAAGTGGTTTCTGTCAGTGAGTTCTTCTCAACTGTGGGATTCGGTTGTTATATGACAAATTGAGTTCTTCTCAACTGTGGTGTTCTTTTGTTATGCGACACATTGGGTTCTTGTCAGATGCGATGTAAGACTATGTAACAAATTTGGTTCTTCTTAGCCGCAATGTTAGTTTATTATGTGACAAACTGAGTTTTTGTCATTTAATATGTTAGGTTGTTATGTGATTACAACTTCTTAGCTCAGTTTGGTTATTATTTAATTAACCAATTGAGCTCTTCTCAGATGTCAAGTTGTTATGTGACAAATTGAATTCTCATCAGATGTGATGTACATTCAGTTGTTATGTGACAAATTGAATTCTCATCAGATGTGATGTACATTCAGTTGTTATGTGACAAGTTGAATTCTCATCAGATGTGATGTACATTCAGTTGTTATGTGACAAGTTGAATTCTCATCAGATGTGATGTACATTCAGTTGTTATGTGACAAGTTGAATTCTCATCAGATGTGATGTACATTCAGTTGTTATGTGACAAATTGAATTCTCATCAGATGTGATGTACATTCAGTTGTTATGTGACAAATTGAATTCTCATCAGATGTGATGTACATTCAGTTGTTATGTGACAAATTGAATTCTCATCAGATGTGATGTACATTCAGTTGTTATGTGACAAATTGAATTCTCATCAGATGTGATGTACATTCAGTTGTTATGTGACAAATTGAATTCTCATCAGATGTGATGTACATTCAGTTGTTATGTGACAAATTGAATTCTCATCAGATGTGATGTACATTCAGTTGTTATGTGACAAATTGAATTCTCATCAGATGTGATGTACATTCAGTTGTTATGTGACAAGTTGAATTCTCATCAGATGTGATGTACATTCAGTTGTTATGTGACAAATTGAATTCTCATCAGATGTGATGTACATTCAGTTGTTATGTGACAAATTGAATTCTCATCAGATGTGATGTACATTCAGTTGTTATGTGACAAATTGAATTCTCATCAGATGTGACGTACATTCAGTTGTTATGTGACAAGTTGAATTCTCATCAGATGTGATGTACATTCAGTTGTTATGTGCCGGTTAGATTCTAACTTAAAACATGAATGTTCTACTTCTATTATTCTTTTTTCTATTTGTATGTAAATTTATATTACGGTAGTATATTTATGATTGTTTTATATATCTATATATGCGACGTGTTCTCTGCAGAATCTTGTCCACTCTGTATGTCTCCCTGCTCTGTGCTAATTGTCCAATCTCTACCAGTATAATGGTTAGATTGTCTCTGACATTATCTGCTCATCGTAGTCTTGGTCTGCTTCTTGCACTCTTTCCTAGAACTGTATTTCCAGAATTAGTATTTCTAACTCATTGTGTCTATCTCTATGTCCAAAATATACTACCTTGCATTTTTCTAACAAATGGTTTGAGGAGCCAGTTTTATCAATCATCAAAAATAATGGAGCTACTGCTCATGCGTGACCATTAGAAATATAAAATATATTGACCAATGGCAAATAAGGTCTTCTAAAATGACTCCTAGATTATTCCCTTGCTTTTAATTAACTGTCACACAAAGTATAATTATGACTAATAACAATCACGAGAATAGTCAAATTAGAAATTAAGAAGGCGTGATTTCCTTTAGCCAGTAGGTCTTATATTTAGATAGTCATTGTTCAGGTCATCCTGTAAAAACCACTCCAATCCATGCATCGGAAAAACATCCGCCCCCTGAATGGCAGAAGAGAAGAACGGTATTTGTGCTCAGGGTAAACATTAAGCGCATGCTAAACCATCAATGTGTGCGCAAATTTTTAGATCAACAAAAAGCAGGCTGAAGAGAACCAGCTTCTGTCACATCTCCATCAACAGCACAAAGATATCCTCACAAACCTTCCAACTGAAATTGAAACATTAACTGATTTTGAAGAGCCAGATAATAGTCTCCAAAACGTCTCCAAAACGTCTCCATAATAACAATGGTTCCTGGAATAATTAAAAAAGAATACCAGACCTTACCTCAACTAAAAGCATTGAAACTAGAGATGGTAGAAATAAAAATACACAGATGGGTCAGCAAGGTATGGAGAATGTGAAATTCTTATTATAAGAATCAATACAATATCAAAAGTTTTTCTAACGGGGAAATACTCCTCCTACTTTAGAGCAGAAGCACTTGCACTCCATCAGCACTGTAAGTCTTCACCGAACCAGGACTGTCAAGACCAAAGAAGATAGCTGTATTCACATTGCAGATCCCTACGGGAATCAATCCAGAGCAACAGAAATGAAAGCCTTCTGCACAGCATCAGACATGAGTATAAGACATATCCAAAGTCATCAACTATTGGCCTTCAGTGGATATTATGGCCAATATATTATACATCACTGTGAAATTATGGGAAATGAGAAAGTGGATGATATGTCAAAAACAGAAATCGAAATTGAACAATACAAACAACCACTGATCTACAGAGAGCAAAAACAAAATCCAGAACCGATACACATCAAAGTAGAAGAGACAAATGGAAGTGGAAGACAAACCCGATGCACTACATCACATCCAAAGATATCAACAGACCACACTGTTTCGCATTAGAACACGCCACTGCAGACTGTTGGGTCACCTTCACCGACTGAGGATCTCATACACAGATGAATGTCCATGTCGATCTGAACCCAAACTCTAATATGACCGCAGATGCTGAACGCAGAAGAGAATATCCTGTGACATTCAAGGGTAATAGGGTTGAATAATTGTACTCCTACTTTCCTTAAATGTCATTTTCAGCTAATGTTATATTAATAGGACAACAAAGACGAACTGGAAAGTATCGTCACCTCCGATCATCACTTTCTCTTGTTGCCTTCCCAAGCAGCAGAATCAACAGGGGCGCTAAGTTTTGTTGACAGTGTGAACACACCCGACAGGTGAGTTTAGACACGGGATAATTAGTAATCCCACGCTCCGTTAGTTAGCGAAACGTCACTAACTGGAAGTCCTGATATAATATTTTTACAGGATTCTGACGACTTCGCAAACAAATATCACAGAGCTGAAAGGTCACAAGTGTCCAACTGTTTACACAGGGGAAACTGACCGGAAATAAACGGGTCAGGCGAAGAACAACATAACGTAAAGCAACACTAAACACATCAGGATGGCAGTTTAGTCTGAGTGCACCGTCAAAGCAAGAAAAAGGGCATGATTGGTGGCCGTGTAACAAACTTTTGAAGAGGAGGAAGCACATGATGATGAACATTATTAAAGACTGGTGAATGTTAGAGAAAAAAGTGAATATTAGAAAAGAAATAGAAAAGTGTTAAATAATCTTACGAGGAATAGTACACACAATCGACGTTTCTACCAAAGGTCTTTAGCAAGATAGGAACAAACAAGCACAAAAATTAACCACAAAATAAAACGAAGACTATATGTAGTCAATGTGGTAGAAACTAACAAGTCAGAAATATAACACAACAAAAATCATGGCGAGAACAGCGTAAGTGTGATTATATGAGGAGAAAATACATTATCATTTTCACTCATTTTTTTTTCGAATATGCAATTACCATACGGTGCACAGTGTTACTGCAATCTCACTTAATTAGATTAAACATAGCAATATGAGATGTTGACAGCCGGAAAAATTAATAAATTCAATAAAAGCTAGAAAATTATCACCACAATGTGAAAAACTATTATTTATTTTTACTTAGAAAATTGAGGCGATCAGAAGGAGATCAATAAATTTCAGAAAGCTTACCAGAACTTCAAATATTTACCTAAAGTTTTAAAACTACAATATATGTAGGGTGTGTGGAAAGGAGAGTGTGATAGAACTGAACAAAAACTATAATGTTTTGGGCACGTCTAAGAAACGAGACAAAACACCGCATAACGTGATTCCCTGAGGAACAAAAGCATGCATACTGAAACCGTGCTGTATCTGCCACATTTAATGCGGCACAGACGGTGACACTCAGTGTAGGCTCACATCTGGGCCAACAAGTACTCCGTGCAGCAGTCATCTTAAAACATCGTAAAGTGGACAAAGAGTGAATGAAATGCCTGTAACTGACACATGTCATTGTTTCAAGGAGCTGCGAAAAGTCATGGACACGTGCCCTCTAGTGTGAAGCAGGGACACAAATGAAGGAAATAAATCTGACAGCAGCCTCTAAAAATCGTAATTCGCATATCAGAAGCACGTGAGATATTTATAGTTAAACGCTAACAAAGTCAATGGCAAAATAAAGTTGATTCAATGACGTACAGTCAATCACCAACACAGTTTTCTCTTTGTGAAGTTTAACCTTGTTTGAATCTTCTTCTCCCTCAAATCCGCTGGAGGACTAGATCAGGTCCCTCGGTTGTAAAGACTTCTGCACAAAATTAATTAGGGACTTCATTCGTTACGTTTTTAATTATTGTTGTGATTTTCTTGGTCGCTGTTTATATACTTGGAGTCGCATGCCAAATATAGCCAAGGCTACTGTAAGTATGTAAATAATGACCAACGAAAATCACGATAATACTCATAAAAATAACGAATGACGTCCTAATTAATTATGTACAGAGGTCTTAGTAAGTACTTATAATTATTATGTCATGTTTTCTATTTTAACTGGGATGTGTGACCGTAACCAAAAACTTTGATAAGTGGGAAATTTTTTATAAATAAAAAATCATTTTATTTTCCTAATAAAAAAAGGGGACGGGACTTCTATTTGGGCAAACAATGCCAAACTTCTATTTAGGCAAACAATGCCAAACTTCTATTTGGGCAAACAATGCCAAACTTCTATTTAGGCAAACAATGCTATTTTCCATAGTTGTTTAGTTTAAAATAGTTTTCTATAGCACTGTGTGAACTACAAAAGAAATAGTTTTATTCAGAATACATAGTTACATAGATGGACATGTTTCAAGTGAAAGAAAGAAGAAGAAGAAGAACCGGACTCTAATAACATTATCCCTTCCTCGCTGGTCCCAACCTAACGACACATTTTGCAAATCAAGTATGGGAATTGTCTAGAAGATGTGTTCACACTCGGGTTAGATATACTTGCATTGTGTGATTGCAGAAATAAATGTATCTTGTGTAAAATGAGGTGCAACTGGATTCTTGTCACATAAAAAACGTGTTCAAGATAGTGTAACGTGAACGGGCATTTTGCAGTTGGGAATCGTTGTAGGAAACTAAAGGACAGTGCCTTAAACGTGATTAAAATTCTTACCCACGTTCTTTACCATAACTTGACAAGTTTTACTTTCCGATACAAGTTTGGAAAATATATGTCCATGTAATGTGGGTTTTTACTCCTGTTTACTCGATTCTCAATTACACAGCCAACCGATGTGCACGCGGTTACTTCAAATAAAATCCTTTAATCTTGTATATGATAAAACTAAAGTAAAATGCAACTGTATCATGTTTTGACGCGTTATCGACATTGAGTTAGATACAAGTCCTCCAACGCTAGTAAAGAGTTCGATACAAGTCCTCCAACGCTAGTAAAGAGTTCGATACAAGTCCTCCAACGCTAGTAAAGAGTTCGATACAAGTCCTCCAACGCTAGTAAAGTGTTTGGATTCCAGTTGAATTTATTGAGGGAGGGGGGTGTCCTATGTCTAAACACTTATGGAGCATCTGCTCATGAAGAATCAGTAAAACTGCATTGGCACCAAACGTGCAGCAGACATATTGTAGTACTGAAGCTCATCATTGGTGGTGTGCTATGCTGAACCTCGTCTTATGTCTAGATATGGTATAATCTGACTCACTTGCTTGAATGACAAGCAAGCATCACCATCATACTCATACTGGGCATTCAGTCGCTAGTGAATTTATTTATATATGTTTCATCTCTTCAATAATGAAAACACAGTATAACAGAACGCTGCTACTCTTTGGTGAATCTTAGTCGAAACGCATCATTTAAACTGTCATTATGACGTCACGTTGTTCATCTGCACTAAGATAGCACGTGCAGGATATGCTTGACATTCTTAACATTAATATTGACGTTAATATAAACATGACATTATCATTACTTTAATTTATATCATAATTTGAATATTTCCATTTATAGTAATCTAGTGCACCAGTGTGTATTGCTCATTACACATGTAATTCCAATCGTAATTGATGGTTGTAATCATTATAGTACAAATATTATCTATTTCCTTTAATTTTATCGTGTGTTTCATTGTTTATATTGGTTGACCAACTTTGATATCACAATTCCCTTGACTTTTACCAGAACGAAGTGTTGATTCGTAGCTCTCGACGTACAGGCCTTATTGCTGAATTAATGAGTCCTTCTTTCTTTCCTTTTCTTGATTATCCCGTGTTTTCCGCTGGTCAATATTTATATACTTGGATTCGAATGCTAAAAATAGCAAAGACTACTCTAAGTATATAAATAGTAACCAATGGAAAGCGTGATAATAATAAAAAAACATACCGAATGAAGGTCTTATTAAATCAACTAGAATGTCTGTACAGTCAGCAGCCATGGTTGATTTATCTTCTTCCAATTAAACAAGACTTACCACATGCCTCGAAGGTAAAAATTGTTATTGTTCTTTACTACTATTTTGAGCCCTGACAACACTTGGACGACTTCTCTGTTTATTTCCTATGTATCCGAAGTATGTCCATTTGTTTTTATCCAATTCTTCTGTAGATACTCATTGGTTTTGTCATTACGTATTCCTTGTCTGCGTCTTAACAGACCTACTCCAGCTATTAGTATTATATACCATTGAAAATCGACCCTATTTACAAGAGTCGATTATTCGATCTCTTGAAAATTGTCTCTCTACCTCACAAAAATGTATGACAATTTGTTATCAATACGATTGCAGTTCTTCTGTCAAGGCGACAAGTAGAGTAAGGAAGGAATGCAATGAATTCTTAAGCGTACCCGGCTCAATAAGGTGCGAACAGGCATCCAGACCAGGGTGAGGAAAGTATTGTCTCTCTTATTTTATCGTCAGGCACACATTTTATGTTTTGTACCCAATGAATTCTAGGATCACTTTTTGTATTCCTAGCTAATGTGTTTGTCGGCCATTCAGGTGTTTTGATCAGCACCGCATCTGGTTGTTTTTTTTTCTTTTTCTTTTTGCCCTGTTTTAACTGCATACCCATGAGGTGTGGCAGCCAAAGAATACACTTTAATGTAAGATTATACATTGTTTTGTATTGTTATTGAGGAAAACCATTGACACTACTCGACTAGCATTGCCTCTAATAAATGTCTTGACGTGTGGTATTTAATTTAGATTCTATTTCTACAAATATTCTCCCAACTGTGATAAGCTTTTGAACAGTTTCAAGATTATTATATTGTCTCCAATATGTAATTGTGTCATAAACAACTTTTGTACTTTTATAACAGTTTTCTTCCTGGATTAGTATGGTTTTGCTCGTTCTGATTAAGACGTTATGTCGAAACGCCAATTGAATCTGTTTTACGTGAAATGTAAAAATATAAATCGTATTTAAATTATTTTTTATTTATTGAGCGTATGCTGATGGCCAACTTTGAAGACTTCTAATGTAGCTTCTGGTGTGAAATGAGTGATTGATAGGTAGTGTCTGTATGACTTCGTATGTAAAGACAAAGTTATCTATCAAGGAAAAAACCTACTTTTCTGAAAGCACAACAAGGGCTGCCAGGATGATAAGTTTGTTCACTCAGCCTTGTTGCTAATATCCTTATGCCAGACAGTGAAATATTAACTCTCAGATTCATACTACCGTTTCATGGCACTCTTGTTTATGGGGAGGTTTTCCATTTCCCAGAGTTTGAAAAGTTGCAGATACCTGTCGCATTCTATGTTGCTTTATGGTGCAACGTTATGAGCTGTATCCAAGGATAGTCTTCTACGCAAGATAGTGATTTGTCGTGATATTCATGAAATTTCCAGGCGCGTTCAAGATTAAAGATTTAATTCCATTCAAGCAGAAATATGTCTTCATCAGGCTTAATAACACATTCACAAATGAGAACATAAAGTGTGATAGCCAACACATACACAAGGTTCTTAGTCGTCACATATATTGTAGACAACCATGTCACTATTCTTGGATTTCGATAATAAACTGACATGGGGCAGAAAGAGATGAACACAATAAGAATCTGTTCTGGTCAAACATGCGTTGGAAAAGACTTCCATCTGGAACGTGCTCAAAAAAAAAAAAACAGTCTGTGATTTCGTAGCAATAACTATACCTAACAGAAGATATTTAAAAGATGCTTCACATTCATTTGACCAGAGGGACGTCCAAACTATAAAGTATAATATAGTTTCAATAATCCTAGATTCTTTTGTGCCAGTGGTGCGAACAATTTTCCGGTTGACACACTCCCCTCCTCAAGCCATTTTGCTATGAATATCTAAACCTCCAAGCTGCTCTAAAATTATTAAATACGCTGATTTTAGAGCTCAGAAAATACTTATTGACACTACAGCGCCCTACAAAAATCTCATCTACACGCAATAATGCACGAAGAAAGTTCAATCCAGTCCGCTGAATCACACAAGTTACTCACGACTAACCTAATAAAATTATTATTATTGGCCTACTATTGTAAAACGTACATATATTTTTAGTCCATTAATTATTGCTACACAGTGCATTTAATCTATGTCTTATCTCCTCTCTCTCTCTCTCTCTCTTTTTCTCTACACACACACATACACACACACATATATATATATATATATTTATATGTATATGTATCTCAGACAGATTATACAACATGTGTTACAAGGCTGTTCTACTTTCCCTATAATTTCCATTTACTGTCTTCACTCACACCAAGTCACTGTAAGTGAATATTCCGAGTCATGTAACACCAACACACTGTGTAAGTGAATACCTCGATTCATTGTAAATAGCACAATGATTCTTGTCCTTAGTTTTGAAAATAAAATAAAACGAATGGAAATTTAATTCCAACATTTATTTCCGGAATCGTTTACGACACTTCAACTTTTATTGAGTCTTGGGGTAAAGCAGTCGCCAAAATCTGGCGCCAAATGTGACATCTGCGATAAAGTAACACGTGATACCATGTCACTGTACTGTGTCGCCATTTTCACGTTGAAAACGTAGTCGTATGAATATACACTTGTATATAATCAATCAACTAGTTAGTTAATCCATCGCATAGTTGGTTATATATATCTCAGATATACATACACGTGCAGATATCACCAGATGGCACTGAATTAAATGCAAAAAAAACAAGACCTGAAATTCTATCATATGATAAAAAGCACAAGATGTGAAATTGTATCATACGATATAAAGGAGAATTAGACTAGCTAAACCAGTGTTTCCCAATATTTCTTTTCACCATAACCCACTCTCGGTCTTTCTAAAATTATCAGAAGATCGGAAAATCACATTGGTATTGCTCAATCAGGTCAGCTTTTTATCTAGCACCACATGATGTTTTTTATAGGTGGGTCATTCCATGTCAACTCAATCAATAAAACGAGAATTGATTTCTTCACATTTTATCAAAAGTGTTTTTTCCTCTTTAAAAGGATAAATGGTATAGAAAGCAAGTATTTTATTGTCACATGTATTGATATTTTCACGACATATGCTGCAAAATTCCTTAATCTATCTTGGAATATACAAATTCTGAAGATTTCACATGTTTAAACTTACTAGTTTTACTATTTTTTTCTTCTTTTTTAAAGGTTACAAGTGATGCAAATGGCATCAACTAGAAGATCTTGCAGAAATAAGTCTAACATATTCTGCTATATCTGCGGTGAATACACCCTCTTTCCTAATATTCAGTCACAACTTTCATAAAGCAAGCTTACCATGCGTATTGTGGTACTAAACTTGGTGACCAGGATAAAGCTTGGCTCCTCACATGGTGTGCAAGTCATGAACTGAATACCTGCGTCAGTGGATTAAAAGCTAGAAGAGCAGTCTGAAATTTGGAATACCCATGGTTTGGAGGGAGCCTACAAACCATGTCTCTGACTGCTATTGATGTGACTGGGATCAATATAAAGAATCGGAATGTCCTCAAGTATCCTGATCTTGAATCAGCACGTCGTCCTGTAGCTCACTCTGATGAATGTCCAGTACCTGTCTATGCAGAACTCCCTGGCACCAGTGGTGAAGATTCTTCCAGTGTTCTAGAACGTCAAGAGGATAATGAAGAAGAAGATGCTTTTAGCGATGATGCTCCACATCCTTTTTACCAAAAAGTGCTTAACGATCTCAATTTGTCGAAGTCCTCACCTGAGCTCTTGGCATCCAGATTCAAAGAAAAGAACCTCTTGTCTGTCAGTACCTGCATCACTTTTTATCGTAACAGGCATCAAGAGTTCCTCCATTTTTTCTTTGAAGAGAAGGACTCGGTGTATTGTACTGATATTATTTACCTTCTGCAGAAGCTTGGAGTGTAACATTATGAACCCAGAGGAGACTTTTCACTGACAGCTGCAAGAGATCACTAAAATGTGTTCTGCTTCACAATGGCAATCAGTTTGCTTCTGTACCCCTTGCTCACTCGATTACACTGAAGGAGAAGTATGAAGCGGTGAAGTATGTGCTGGGGAAAGTTTCTTATTATCAGCACGATTGGTATATTTGTGTTGACTTGAAGATGGTGAATTTCCTATTGGGACAACAGTCTGGCTTTACAAAGTACCCAAAGTTACAAAGAAGGCTTTCTGTGCATGTGGAATGGTAGGGACATGTCTCAGCATTATACCAAGAAGGACTGGCATACACGAGAAGAAGGTGCAGGGTAGATCAAATAACATCGTCAACAATCCTCTGATAGACAGAAACAAGATACTATTCCCACCGCTGCATATCAATCTTTGCTTAAACAGTTCACCAAAGCTCTGAACAATGATGGTGGCCTACTTGTGCCACGCTTTTCCAGGATTAACCATAGAGAGGTTGAAAGATGGCATTTTTGGTGGTCCTCAAATTCGTCAGCTAATTATAGATCCTGAGTTTCAAAAATCAATTAACAAATTGGAAATAGAAGCATGTAAGGCCTTCGTTCTGGTTGTGAAGAATGTTTTGGGCAACACCAAAGCCAGTAACTATGAAGAAGTTGTCAACAATATGCTGACTGCTTTCAAAAACCTTGGATACAACATGAGCATAAAAATGCATTATTTATTCTCGCATATGGATCGGTTTCCCGAGAATCTTGGATCACTGAGTGACGAGCAGGAAGTGAGGTTCCATCAGGCCATAAATGAGATGGAGAGCAGGTATCATGGACTTTGGGATGCAGTAATGATGGCTGATTACTGCTGGACTCTGAAGAGAGACATCCATGCTGCTGAGCACTCGAGAAAGTCGAAGAAATTGATGTTTATGTTTCGAATTTTGCTCAATGATGATATAATTTACATGTCCTTATCTTTTTCAATGTCTGCTCTCCATTTATATAATTCCATGTTTGTAACATTTAATAAAAATATTCTGTTAAATTCTTTTTATGTGAGAAATATTACACATAAATCAACTACTAATATCAACAAAATGTAGTTACGAATAGAAGGCTATAGTCAGAGATTATAATTTTTTTAAAAATCAATTTAGAAAAAAGCCCTGACCTCATAGAGAACAATGGATGTAATTTGTGGCTTGAATGGCGCCAAATGCTCCTAATTCGGTTAAAAAATCATTGACAACTTCCATCTTGATTTTTGTGTGTAAACCAGGGAAATCATAGATTGTTCATTTTTTGAGAGGCACCTTTTCGGTAAATAATACTGATTGATAAGTATTAGCCTAATAATAAACAATTAGAACAACGATTATTCCAGCAATGCAGATATTACCTAAGAAAAACACTCGAACAAACACAACTGCAGCTTAATTTCATCAACAAGTATCAATATTCAAACAAAATTCAAAGGTAACATCAGTAAACACAAGATGAAGGCCGTAAATTCGTCTTCAGCAAAGGGGCGGGGTTGGTTTACCTAAAAAATGAGCCAATGTCCTATTTACTGTGAGATTTATACTAAAATTTTGTGGAAACTAGTAAAGGATGGCTGGTAAGGTATCCCGTTTTTGTGGTTTCCTTCCGAGTAGTCACTGTTATGTTCTAACTTCCTAAGTGGAAATTTATACTAAAATTTATTGGAAACTAGTAAAGGATGGCTGGTAAGGTATCCCGCTTTTGTGGCTTCCTTCCGAGTAGTCACTGTTATATTGTAACTTCCTAAGTGGAAGGTGTGAAAGCTCTTTTCCCCAAAGCCCTCCTCTTATATACGGGCTTGACAAGAAAGATGTGACAATGTAAACAATATCCCATATAGTAATAGTAGTTCATGATTGTACTGCTTACTAAAAACAACAACAGCTAATAGAAATAAAAGGAAATTACAGATAACAGGAATAGAATGAAACAGCAACTGTAGGGATAGTGCAAGAACACACCAATAACAATCAAATATTAATTATTCAAGAGGTAATAATGATCGTACCTTCTCTTGTTGTTGCTGAATCTGTTTCATGAGTATCGATCGCTTTTTATCCTTGCATCTTTTATTCTGAAACCAAACTCGGATGACCCTGGGGCTGAGTCCTGTCATCTCTGTCAACTGTTCCTTCATGAGAGCATCAGGTCTAGGATTAGCATTGTAACAAGTACGCAGAGTGTGCAACTGTTTCTCGTTTAATACAGTCCGAACTCGCGTGGTTTTGTGGTCTGATTTGTGGTTGCCTCGTGAGCTTTTGTCTCCCCTACCTGGACATAGAAATATAAATAACTAAAATGTCAAAAGATGTCCCACAAATTAGGAGTGCCGTAATAACAAAATAAATCAGTGATGAAAATTAATAAAGTTAAAGTTGTTACTGTAATACTAAAATAAACAAAATAATGTAAAAACTGAATAACAATAAACGCAATAACAAGAACTGTTTCCACGTTGCGGTCCAAACGGGACTTTTCTCAAGAAACAAAAACACACAAAAATAAAAAAAAAATTTTATCAGAGATATTTATAACAAAATATTACTGTACATAGACAGAATGGATGTAAATAGATATTAGAAGAAATGCGTTCAATTATGGTTATTGCCGTGCGCAAAATCCTACACATTATTAATAGGTTTAATAATTTAAGAAAACAGGACTTGCTGTGTAGACATGTCAAACTACGAACGAGAAGAAGATTAATAGGTGCAAGTAGCGATATATAAATAAATGTCAAAAATTACAGAATAAATTCCCCTACTATCCATTTACTTCCTTTATCTCTATGTACTGGGATATCTTAGTATAAATATCACTGTACATAAGTTTTTGTTATTATTGTGTGTTTTCGCTTCTTGAAAAAGGTCCCGTTTGGACAGCAACATGCGTGGAAACAGTCCTTGTTATTGAATTTATTCTTATTCAGTTTTTACATTGCTTTGTTTATTGTGATAGTAGGTAAGTAGAAAAATGTGTCTTAAGGAAGTTAAAATCATAACCAGAGATACATACGATAGACATTAAGTTATATGCAAGTTAAAATAAAAGACGTTAAATTAAAGTTAAAATGATATACATTAATTGACTGGAAAGTTCAAAAATCATAGGCTCTAGGTTATTTGAAAGTTAAAATGTATACATTAAATCTTAAATGTAGGGTTTAAGTTGAAATAAAAGATGTTAACTCACGTGACAGTTAAAAATAAAAGACAATAAATTATACAAGGAGGATAAAATAAATACAAAATAATTATTTAATGTGATCGAAGTAGAAGCAAATTTAATTTGATTGCATCACTCATAGCGATATTGTACGGACAATGTCACGTGTATGTTACCTCATACCCCATGTGTAGTGTACGATATTGTACGGACAATGTCACGTGTATGTTACCTCATACCCCATGTGTAGTGTGCGATATTGTACGGACAATGTCACGTGTATGTTACCTCATACCCCATGTGTAGTGTGGGTAATCACGATCACGGATAACTTTCCTTAAAACCTGTACATTTTTAGTTGCAATATATGGATGTAAATCGTGGACAATCGCCAATAAAGTGAGAAACAAAATTGCAGCGTATGAAGCAACTGTTATAGAGGAATTCTGATAATATCATGAATCAAAAACATCAATCGGAACATCTTGAGAGAATTGAAAGTAGAAGGACACTGATTAAACAACTAGATTATTCCCATAACGTGAAAACATTTTGGACATTTCAAACGACACGCAAGTCTAAAAAAAAATTATAATGGAAGGGAACGTTGCCAGGGAACTAAAAAAAATAGGTACAACTTAAGGAAGATGGACGCAAGACATAAATTTAAAAAAAAACACCTGAAAATGACACTCACAGAAGCAGGAAGAATTGGTTTAATATTGCCTGGAATTTCTAAAGTCTGTAATGATTGCTACATCATGTTTAAGATATGAAACTTGTTGATGATGGATCAGGAACATCTAGAAATACTAGATTCTTGAATTTCTAGATGTCTGTTGGATAATATACCAGTGAATGTTTAAGCAATGTTATAGTATACTAAAATATCAAAATGAACAAAAATAGGTATAAGTGTTGCCAAAATAAGTCGATAAGACAACATAATAACGAGATAGTAACAGAAGACGTTTGGACTAAAAAAAGCCTTCATCACGACAAACAAAAGACAACTGTAAACAAATCTTACATAGAGACACACATGGTGATGATAGGATGGAAAAAAATAGGGAAGAGGGACAGTAGTGGGTGGACGACGGAGGAACAAAAGATAGGACAGCATGCCAGGGAAAAAGAGAGTGTGAGAGGAAGATGAAAATGGTAAGTAAGGTGGGGCACGTGCTAACATAGTAAAATACATTTGCATCGTCATTACAATGTGAATGGTCAGCTTCCAATATTAGTAAAAATTCAAGTAGTTTTGTTTGTATGAGATATGACCCCTAACTTCTTTACCACCAAACCAATAGTTAGTTTACGTTCGTTCTCTGATAACTAACACGAAGATTCGTGTGATTTCCGTCAGAGATTGTGAAGTAAAACCGATAGTAATATATAATCCAAAAAAATTCACTTCAACTGGAAATGTATTATTGACCCTCATTGTTTTGAAATTATTGCACTAACTACTCCATTTCAATGTCATCTATATCAAAATGTATGGTCATTCATAAACGTGATCACTTGAAGTCCCGACGGAAGACCAAAGAATACCAACTGTCACCTGCCATGAATGTCATAACATATGACTAAGCAGATATGGGTGTGAAGTTTTTTGTTGTTCCACCAGTAGATCAGTGACTAAAAAGCATGCTGAAATCGAATGTATCATAAAAAATATTCAGATATTATATATATATAATATTATATACTGTATTATATTATAGCCAAGCTGTAATCCACAACACATTTTCATTTCCCGGACTATAGCCTGTAACACGAAGAGTTCTGAGAAGAAATGTGAAATAAAAAGAAGAAGAAAATTTGTCACCACGTTCATGAAGTTAATCAATCGCAAAGCCTGTAGAAAACCTCGGTTGCCATTCATAACAATTTTCATGTTTGCCTTCATGCGTGTCAACTGTTAACGTTGACAGAATTATTCCTATTCTCATTTCTTTATAGCATATCCTGTTCTCGCCGTAGACAATGCTATTTTATCTAGACATTAATTCTATAATTGCCTATGTCCATAAATCGTAACGACACTGGTCCCTCCTGAAACTCATTTAGTCAACCTTACACAGGAACGCGCTGAACTGAAACGCAGCGCTAAACTCACCATGATTCTCAATAAAGGTCAAGGTACTGTCGACAAATCATGATTAATCTAGAAAGATCGATTCTAATCACACAATTGCGTGTCCCAGTTATGTATTGCTCACCCCGGGATATGTTTCCCATATATTTCAATGAACGACAACCCTCGAGAAGATCGCAAGGCCGTACTACGGTTGAAAATATACAACAACAAAATTCATGACAATTGAGGAAATGATCACAGATCTTTGGAAAAATAAAATCTACGTTCGCTTTCTTTTTCTTATTGAGATTTTTAAAAATTTAATTATCATAGAAGGTTATTGAAGACTTATGGAGCGTAGAGAAATTTGTTCATGCCATCAAAAAGAAAATTTAAATTTGTTTCCTTTTCTTGCTCACTTTATTATGATTTCATTTACTTGGCCAGATGTTCACTGTAGGGATTCAGACTAACAGGAAGACTTACTGTTTTTGTTATCATTTGTACTTCAAGACTTTATTTTTCTATCTTTAAATTTGTACTGAGATTGTCACCATCATCAAGTACCGCTTTGGTAACAAACGTTGGCAACAACGGACCTCCAACGGCATCTATCTCTTACCTTGGTGGTGCCCACTGACATATTTTATCGTGTTCATTTCGTGCTATTTTATTTCTCTGCGACATGTATCTCTGCCTTCCTTTTGCTCGTCTACATTCTTCGTTTTCCTTTGTGTTCTCCTCAAGCTCCCGCAGCTTTGTAGGAGACAAACGACATTAACCAATTCCTCTCGCGCAAATTAAAAGATGCAATGTATGCAGATGATCTGACAATATAGTGTAGTGAAGAGAGCGTAGGCACAACAAACATAAGGTTACAAGAAATCATGAACAATTTGACCAAGAGGACAGCCCAATGGGCCATGTCTATTCATGTTTAAAAAAACATTCCTATACCATCTTCAGCATGTCCACCAAACCACAGAACATTTCACTTACCATAGAAAGTCAAACATTGTCAAAATATGAGACACCCACATACCTTGGAGACCCCCCTTTGACTCAAAATTTACATGGAAACAGCACATTGACAACGAAATGTATAATGACAGAACTCCTTAAAAAATTGGCCGTAACAGATGGTGGTGCAAATGGAAAATTCTCAGCAAAGCAAACAGAGAATATGTAAGACCAGCTTTGGAATCGGGAATGTCAGCATGGGGAGCAAAATATTTTTAAAAAAATCAAAAGTAACACTCAAAAGATCTCAAAGATAAAACAGGCAATCTCAGAATTATAGCAGGAGGTATCAAAACTACCCCAATCATAGACGTGGAAACATGCACGGGATCACCATCAGTGGAAGAAAGAAGAAACGAAAAAATACTTACACAGTAAGATAAGTTCAAACCCTTGGAGAATCATAGAATTAACCAAAGACAATGCATATTACCAAAAAATACAACTAAAATAAATAGCTTCCTACACTTCGCAAAACAGATTTAGAAATCACTCACAGATACAAATCCACAAAACCTAAAACAATTAAACACCTTCAACACATACCCAACATGGGACAGGAAAAAAAATTTCCAAGAATTATGGACAGTATACCAGGCATTATTTAAAAAACGGAAAAATCAAATATAAGTACTTAAGGAGACAACTAAAAACCACATACAGAAATCATTTCCAAAAGATATATTGGTCACATGTATATACAGATGGATCAGCGATATAAAAGATAACAGATAGTCAATAACAGGTGTATATATAATTTGTTTTCAAACGCCTGTATTCTTCTCTCTAAGTGTGCAGTTTGAATCCAGATCTCACCGCCATATACGAAAACCAAAGATTTATATAAGTTAATCTTAACACTTGAGTATGTGATTTCAATGTATTAGTAACAGAAAATGAAGATATGATTACATGAGACAGGTTGATTGACACGGGATAGAGTCGGGTTAAGGACATCAATTTCAAAGACAACGTTCTGGAAAGAATATGTCATATGACGATGATGAGTAACAGAAAGTAAAGTGAAAGGCCCTTCTTAAACATTAAGAAGACAGACGTAATGGTTATTTCAAAGAAGCAATATCCCGCAGTTTGCAAGATCAAAGTGAACGGTCTACTATTAAAACAGGTTCACCAATTCAAGTATTTAGGTACAAGGATTAGATGGAAGTTCAACTGAAATAAGAGGCAGAATAGGGCAGGCAAAAACAGCATTGAAAAATATATTGTGTAATATGACCTTATCATTAGAGGCAAAGAAGAGAGCTCTGAAAAGTGTAACATAACTCCTATAATAACATATGGATGCAAGTCTTGGACAATGAACAAACAGGATATTTGGAAAATAGAAGCAGCAGAGATATGGTTCTGTACAGGAATGCTGAGAATACCACGTATTGCCAGAAAAACTAATGTACAGGTGTTGAAAGAGTCAAATGCGAAACGGAACTTAATAATATAAGAAAAAGAGAATCTTTATTTTGTGGTCGCGTTATAAGACACAGAGGCTTGGAGAACATAGTTACAACAGGCAATATTGAAGGCACGAGAGACAGATGGCGACAACGTGGGAAAAAAACTTAGATAGTTCATCAACCTGACATGGCAAAGAGTCAACAACAATCCTCCTACATATATTAAAGATAGAGAAATGTGAAGATCCGTGATCGCCTACGCCAGTCAATATGTCACCTGATAATGATGCATATTAACACTGGCAGTGATCCTGTCCTTTCAAATTGTGGTTAGTCCTATCAAGTTTAATACACTATCACCACTAATCTGATCACCCAGATAAGTAAACATCAAAACCTGCTCAAGCCTTTGATTGTTGTGTTTTCTGTTGGTTACGTAACCTTAGTAATCCTATTCACTCCTATTCATAATTCCTTAATGAAGAGTAGATATGGTATTTTCCAATTCTCATCTTTAGTTGTGATATGTTTGAATGTTACTGTGACTAACTTAGTTGTGATATGTTTGAATGTTACTGTGACTAACTTAGTTGTCATATGTTTGAATGTTACTGTGACTAACTGTATTTAATGTCAAAACTTTAAAAAAATATAGATCACTGTGAACAAGTTATATAATATTTTATATTCAGTATCTATATCATTTCAGTCCATGGCAAGTATACTAACACAATTCGATATTCACACACCAATCACAATTTGATATTCACACGACATCCAATCACTTACCCATAAACACATAATCGGAGAACCACAAAACACGCAATCCACTACCCATAAAACATATAACCCAATATCCACACAATATGCAATACGATATCACAAAACTTAAAATCCAATATCCTCAACACGCACAAAGCGATATTCACAACATAATTCAATTCCCAACAAAACATACAATCTGGTATCCACGAAATAGACAATCCAATATCCACGAAACATACAATCTGGTATCCACGAAAAATACAATCTGGTATCCACAAAATAGACAATGCGATATCCACGAAACATACAATCTGGTATCCACGAAATATACAAGCTGGTATCCACGAAACATACAATCTGGTATCCACGAAACATACAATCTGGTATCCACAAAATAGACAATGCGATATCCACGAAACGTACAATCTGGTATCCACGGAACATAGAATCTGGTATCCACGAAACATACAATCTGGTATCAACGAAACATACAATCTGGTATTCACGAAACATACAATCTGGTATCCACAAAATAGACAATGCGATATCCACGAAACATACAATCTGGTATCAACGAAACATAAAATCTGGTATCCACGAAACATACAATCTGTTATCCACGAAACATACAATCTGGTATCCACGAAACATACAATTCGGAATCCACGAAATATACAATCTGGTATCCACGAAAAAGACAATCTGGTATCCACGAAACATACAATCCGATATCCACGAAACATACAATCTGGTATCCACGAAACATACAATCTGGTATCCACGAGATAGACAATCTGGTATCCACGAAACATACAATCCGATATCCACGAAACATACAATCTGGTATCCACGAAACATACAATCTGGTATCCACGAAACATACAATCCGGTATCCACGAAATAGACAATCAGGTATCCACGAAACAAACAATCCGATATCCACGAAACATACAATCTGGTATCCACGAAACATACAATCTGGTATCCACGAAACATACAATCCGATATTCACGAAACATACAATCTGGTATCCACGAAATAGACAATCCGATATCCACGAAACATACAATCTGGTATCCACGAAAGATATTATCTGGTATCCACGAAATAGACAATCCGATATCCACGAAACATACAATCTGGTATCCACGAAACATAGAATCCGATATCCACGAAACATACAATCTGGTATCCACGAAACATACAATCTGGTATCCACGAAATATACAATCTGGTATCCACGAAACAGACAATCCGATATCCACGAAACATACAATCTGGTATCCACGAAACATACAATCTGGTATCCACGAAACATACAATCTGGTATCCACGAAATAGACAATCCGATATCCACGATACAATCTGGTATCCACGAAACATACAATCTGGTATCCACGAAATATACAATCTGGTATCCACGAAACAGACAATCCGATATCCACGAAATAGACAATCCTATATCCACGAAACATACAATCTGGTATCCACGAAACATAGAATCCGATATCCACGAAACATACAATCTGGTATCCACGAAACAGACAATCCGATATCCACGAAACATACAATCTGGTATCCACGAAACATACAATCTGGTATCCACGAAACATACAATCTGGTATCCACGAAATATACAATCTGGTATCCACGAAACAGACAATCCGATATCCATGAAACATACAATCTGGTATCCACGAAACATACAATCTGGTATCCACGAAACATACAATCTGGTATCCACGAAATATACAATCTGGTATCCACGAAACAGACAATCCGATATCCACGAAACATACAATCTGGTATCCACGAAATATACAATCTGGTATCCACGAAACATACAATCCGATATCCACGAAACATACAATCTGGTATCCACGAAACATACAATCTGGTATCCACGAAATATACAATCTGGTATCCACGAAACATACAATCCGATATCCACGAAACATACAATCTGGTATCCACGAAACATACAATCTGGTATCCACGAAATATACAATCTGGTATCCACGAAACATACAATCCGATATCCACGAAACATACAATCTGGTATCCACGAAACATACAATCTGGTATCCACGAAATATACAATCTGGTATCCACGAAACATACAATCCGATATCCACGAAACATACAATCTGGTATCCACGAAACATACAATCTGGTATCCACGAAACATACAATCTGGTATCCACGAAACATACAATCTGGTATCCACGAAACATACAATCTGGTATCCACGAAATATACAATCTGGTATCCACGAAACATACAATCCGATATCCACGAAACATACAATCTGGTATCCACGAAACATACAATCTGGTATCCACGAAACATACAATCTGGTATCCACGAAACATACAATCTGGTATCCACGAAACATACAATCTGGTATCCACGAAACATACAATCTGGTATCCACGAAACATACAATCCGATATCCACGAAACATACAACTACTAATATCTATAAACCACACAATTGACTAACATCCACACAAAAACATCCGAAACAATAATGCTGCTATTATACACAATGTTTCTTCAACTCTGTATCAGGTTGTCTATAAAATACGTCAACAAAATGGGGGAGGGAATGTCTTAAAAAGTTTGACAGTAGTTGACAAGGGGTGGGGAGACAATAATGTTTTTGACAAAATTTTTGTGTCACAAATCGATTTTTTCTACAAGAATTAATTCTGTTACTTTAAAACAACTTTCTAATAATTAGAAACCTATTATCCCCGCACTTTTCCAACTACAGAAGATATTCGGCATGTGCAAAAAAGGTGTTGACGTAATTTATGGACAGCCCCTTTTGGTAGTGACTTATAGTTGCATGATTTATGGACAGCCCCTATTGGTTGTGACTTCTAGTTGTATGATTAAATGCTCATTTAGCGACAGAATGCAGCTTTCAATGATAAACTGAAACCCTCTTTAATCTTATCAGAAAATGTGCTAACATTTTATTAAAACAATTATTTTTTGGTGATATACAGTAAACTACAGGTGCCGAGCTCTTCCACTTTTACCAGGTCTCTTCCCGTATCGAATTCGCTAAACCGGGACTTCTGCATCCTCTGCGATCAATTATTATACATCCAGTCCGATAGTGATCTTCTATAAAGTGGTATACTTTAGGGAGTCGTGGCTTCCCCACAGTTTGTTTTGTTGATGTTCATGTGGGCGAGATTTCCGCTCTGTGAACAGCGAAACTGGGACGGCACTTGATGTTCTGGTGTATGTGCTGTTGTTCTTCAGGTGCCGGTCGCAGATGCCGATGTGTATCATACGACCACGGAACAATTTGTTGAAATATAAAATAGTTAAAGCATATTCTATAACGTTTTTCATTTATTGTTGAATTTTTAGCAATTTTAGATACTAACAAAACTACATCGCTTTACAATGTGAGTGGTGGTAGGCTATCGAACCACGAGCAAGTTCTTGCGAGTGTTTGTGAGATATGCCCACTAACCTCTATATATCACGGAGTATTTGTGATGGAAATAATTCTCCTTTAACTGGGAATGTATCTCTGATTTCCATTTTGGGAAGCCATTGCACAAACTACTCAGTTAGAAGGATTCATATATCAAGGTGTCTGACAACTAAAGAAATGTAATCATCAAAAGACCATCAATTTTGTATCTCTCCCCCTCTATCACAACATTGAAAATTTCCATGATAATCATGTTTATTCAATATCTTCAAATGTATTAGGTTCAGGTATGCATAATATATTAAAAGAAAAAAAATAGGAAAAGATATTTATTAATGTTTTTATGGGCGTCGTACCTACTTCCCTATAATGTGTGGATTGGAAGAAAAAGAGTTTATTTGGTCACAAATTAAATGCTTAAATAAACTAAAGTGATAGCAATACTTAATGTTTCATTTTTTGGATGATAATTGAAGGAAAACTAAAAACTAATATTAAAAAACACTATCATACTGTAATTTTCCAATTAGGGAGTTACAGGGAGTATTAGAGTGTAGGGAGTTACAGGGAGTATTAGAGTGTAGGGAGTTACAGGTAGTATTCGATGTGGTTTGTGTGGTACATGCCGTATGCTCTTGCACGTCATGTTCAAGGTGAGTTTTTAAATTTACACTCCGACAGAAATAACCAACCCAGTCTTTACCAAGAGTAAATCCTTACCTTACCAACGCTCTAATCTCTCGACCATGCGCCACTCACAAAAAATAATATGACTTGTTAAAATTTAAGAAAAAAAATTACACAATATTTTTTAAAGTACAATTATTTTTTTTAAAACTAATTTAAATACTTTGCAATATGGGCAAATCACGTATCGTTTTTAAATATTCGGGAATCCATAATTTTTTTTTTTTAAAATTTAACTTTACTGGGGAAAAAAATTCAAATTGTGAACACAAAAATGACCAAGATCAATTGATGTATTGCAAAAACATTATATTGTGTAGTAGAGGAATAAAAGCTTTACTCTTCATACATACATTACTTATATATGACTAGTCGCCTCATTTTAAATACACATATATCTATTGCAGGCACCCTAAAGTGGGAGTTAAGGCCCATGCAGAACGCAGACATTTACAAAGTTATCATGTTGAACGTACTGCCTGAAACAACAGATGTACACACCAAACAAATCATCTTGTTATAGCAATAAAGAGATCTGAACTACACACAGTCTTAGATATATTCAATAAGATGCCACACAACATAATGTGAACGTGTACTGAAATATGTCAATATTCACGTTTCTCATCAATTAGTTACTACACCAAAAGTCAAGTATGTTATTAGTTTTCGGCTGTCTTAACAGAATTGCTAAGACATTAACAGAAATGCATCTATTAACTGAATTTCGACCTCCATTACTTTTAATGGTTGTAAAACGCTGATAAAACCGAATTTTACTATCGTAAGCGGTTGAAATGTGCGTACCTCGCCACATTTCACTAAAATTGGAGGGACCTAACATTCCACTAAATTTGTAGAGACCTAACATTCCACATTTCACTAAAATTGTAAAGACCTAATATTCCACATTTCACTAAAATTGTAAAGATCCCACAATTCGGCATTTCACTAAAATTGTAAATATCCAAAAATTCGACATTTCAGCCGACAAGTAAAATTCGACACATTTCATATGTTGATTGTTGTTGCTCGACATATTTTGATGTAAATTTTTTATATAAAATTAAAAATACTTTAAAAAAATATGCACACTGTGATGTGTTCATGCATGTCGTCAGTGACGACGAAGGATCCTTGTGGGGGCTAAGCGGGGGCTGGGAGGGGCAAACATGTAAACTGTGGGTTTATCTCCATCGATTCAAGAAGATCAAAATCATTATGAAACCGTGTGTAAGAGATAAAAAAAACTATTATGAAATCGGGTGTAAGAGATAAAAAAAACTATTATGAAACCAGGTGTAAGAGACTGAAATGCGTTCACATTGTAACAAAGCTATATACCATATATATTATCCGTCCTTGTGTTTGTGATAGTCCATTTAAGAGGTCGATGCCGAGTTTATGGGTGGACTTCCAACCGAGGTCTGTATCAACACCAATAGACAGTTTGACGTTGCTAAACACATCTAGCCAAGCTTAAATTAAAAATATAACCAGTCGAAAATAATGTCTTTGCGTCTGTAAAGTGCGCTTATTTCAAGTTGTGATTATGGCAATCACCATCGTCATGAATCAGAGACAGGCCAGTCTGCACTTTTCAGACTGTTTTTGTTTTATTTCATCCGCTATTCATGATTTTTGAGGGTTTTTTAGCGTTAGTTCTCGAACTCCCACTAGATCTCTCTTGTAGCAGGACAATGAACCTAGTAAATTTCCCGCAGAATGTAGTACAGAGAATAGATACACTGTTTCATCAGACCGTAGTCCCCTCTTACAAACAAAACGCATGTCCTCATTTCCCTTCCATTCATAAATATTTACCATAAAGGAGAGGGAAATTTAACCATTTTTGGCAAATTCCCTGGTACTAAATGTTATGTTCTAATATCATAAGGAGAGATTGAACTCCCAATTACCAACACCACCATCAGACACCCCCCCTCCCTACCGTTACCAGACTATTGTATTGGTTCACATTCACAAACACCATCGCTAGACATTGTATTTATCGGATTCACTTTCACACACGCAAACAATAACGCTAGACATTGTATTTATCGGACTCACTTTCACATATAGAAATAAGAAAACTGACGTTACTGTATTTACCTGACTCACTTTCACATATAGAAATAAGAAAACTAGACATTACTGTATTTACCTGACTCACTTTCACATATAGAAATAAGAAAACTAGACATTACTGTATTTACCTGACTCACGTTCACATATAGAAATAAGAAAACTAGACATTACTGTATTTACCTGACTCACTTTCACATATAGAAATAAGAAAACTAGACATTACTGTATTTACCTGACTCATTTTAACATATAGAAATAAGGAAACTAGGCATTATTATATTTACCTGACTTCTTGATCTCCGGGTCTTTTCCACTGGTTGTATTATTATTGTTGTTATTATTATGATTATTGTTAATGCTGTTTTGAATACTGTTGTTGTTATTGCAAGCAACACTGTTATTATTTCCACCATAAGCGCTTCCTGGGCTGCCTATATCCTGGCATGGAGACGATGTTACTGACCGGTCTAGGACGTCATGATCAGCACGACAAAAGAGTCCGTCCTTCCGAATAGCGAATTCATCGCCTGGAACAAGGGGTTTGTTACACACGATGCAGTGAAAGCAGTCAATGTGGTAAACCGCTCCTTTTGTTGGTCTCATAACAACATCCTCTCGACAAAACCCAAGTCCACACCGAGAACATTTTGTACCAAACAGTCTGAAAATACCAAACAGAAAGATTAGTTTTTCTCAAAATTATTTGTCTAAATTCCAGAAACACTAAACAACAACAGAAACTCAATAACATTTACGATGTTACTGATAGCAATATTATAAGTAACATTAGTATCTGAAACAAGTTTTCACAAATCTTTACAACTAACATGATTTGACCACTTGAAACTACGCAATTGAGTGTCATGAGCGGTTCTCTAGACAGGCGGCGTGTCACTGCTTTGAGAGAATTCAGAGTACAAATGGAATTAAAAAAATATACTTTGAAACAAATCGTCTACGAGTTTTCAACCCCTTGGCATCGTTTTATCACTAGATAGTTTTCAACCCCTTGACATCGTTTTATCACTAGATAGTTTTCAACCCCTTGCATAGTTTTATCACTAGATAGTTTTCAACCCCTTGCATAGTTTTATCACTAGATAGTTTTCAACCCCTTGGCATAGTTTTATCACTAGATAGTTTTCAACCCCTTGGCATAGTTTTATCACTAGATAGTTTTCAACCTTGGCATAGTTTTATCACTAGATAGTTTTCAACCCCTTGGCATAGTTTTATCACTAGATAGTTTTCAACCCCTTGGCATAGTTTTATCACTAGATAGTTTTCAACCCCTTGGCATAGTTTTATCACTAGATAGTTTTCAACCCCTTGGCATAGTTTTATCACTAGATAGTTTTCAACCCCTTGGCATAGTTTTATCACTAGATAGTTTTCAACCCCTTGGCATAGTTTTATCACTAGATAGTTTTCAACCCCTTGGCATAGTTTTATCACTAGATAGTTTTCAACCCCTTGGCATAGTTTTATCACTAGATAGTTTTATCACTAGATAGTTTTCAACCCCTTGGCATAGTTTTATCACTAGATAGTTTTATCACTAGATAGTTTTATCACTAGATAGTTTTATCACTAGATAAGTCCTACATCTCCTCAATTATGCAGTTCCGTGAACTCATAGGTATCATTCTCTTAGTGACGTCATTTCACTTTACAAAGGATTTTCAATGTTTGTAATTTACGTCGAAAGCCAATGAAAATCACGGGAAAAGTGAAATGAGCTATTTACAAAAACCTATCTTCAATTAGCCAAAAGGTCTTATAGGTCGATGGTTATGAGTGAAGATATACAGTCAAGTGTACCTTGTGATAAACAGTAGACGACCACAGATTCCTTCTAATAATTGCACTCTGTGACATAAACTTTCGTTAATGCATGTTTTCCTGTGAAGGAGTGCATGGATGCTTTCTATGGGCTGTGGAAATAAATGCCGCTGTGCCATATAAGACGCCACGACATGTGCAGGAAGGATTTTGATTGTACCTCCGAAAGATAAAATCCTGTCCCAAACGTGGACTGAACCCGGGGCCTCAAGTGTCTCAGAACGATATTCTAACCACACGGCCATGTCTATAAGTCTCAAATACATTACATCATCTTGTTAAGTGCATTAAAGTTCCCATATCTTAAGTTATTTATGTTATGTCCGCCCACTTGTATTCCTGAAATATTAACAATTACACGCATTATGTTTTCACTGTACAAAGAGAACAAGTCTGGTAAAAGTACACATCCCTGTTTAACACCTTGTTTTATTTGTTGAAAGGGTCCAAATTGATTTCCTACTCATATTGCTGCTGTTTGTTGCCAGTACATGTTCTTGATTATTCTTAAATATTTACTGTCATTGTTTAAGCTCTAGCATGTGGATAGCTTCACTATGTGTAATGTTTAATTTTATCAAATGTTTAGCGGCAGTTCAATGGACCGTGCAGATATTTTGAATGCAATCATGGAATTGGATCAGTTGGAAGATATGGGATGCATGTCTTCTTTGTTATCTATGGATAGAATGCTGGACCTGAATGTGAAAGTTGTGTTGAAAGAAACGAGCAGTATACAGGAACTAAGAGTTATAAATCAACACAGAACCGGAACAGTCAGTTGATACCTGCTGAAGGGCACACTTAATGTTAGATCAACTATTGACTTGTCCGGAATTCCATGATGTTTAACAACACATCTTATGTTGATTTACCAAATCAATTAAGTTATACTACACGTTTTATGTTGCCTTATCAAATGTATTAACTGTTACCTTGAATCGTAATTTTTACTTTACCAACTTGCATCACGTGATATAATTATTTCTCTGTGTATGAGCAGTATGAGCTCTGCAAACCAAAGTCAATAGTGACACATTCTCTCTCTCTCTCTCTCTCTCTCTCTCTCTCTCTCTTCCTCATCCACCAACACAAGTACACACAATCACACTCACACAAGATGCTCGCTATTTTCTGAAACTTCCACAACAGTGATTCTTACCGGTTACAACTAAACACGAGAAAACGAATCAACTGAGATTTCAACTCATTAGGTGTATTAAAAGACACAGAATATTTAGCTCAGATTACGTGCCACGCTGGGTGAGGCCTTCGTTTTTTGACAGGACCACCTCACCAATACGTAACCGAAACCGCATTTTTTACTCCCTGTTAATTTGTTTAAGAAGGGAAATATATTTGTGAAAGCAAAGTTCACTCGCGCAATCAACTAAACAAGTCAGGGTGTTCTTACCTCCATGTTGTCAATCTCTCATAACGAGCGCATGGACAGATGGATCACAAAGGATACACACGAATCACTGCGTAACTAGTTCAAGCAAAATATCGCAACCTATTTTCAGCCATCGTTATCATATCTGTCGACTGACCATCACATTTGCCATCCATTTGTTATCACGTCTCATCTATCATCAATTACCTCATAACGTCTCATCTATCATCAATTACCTCATAACGTCTCATCTATCATCAATTACCTCATAATGTCTCATCTATCATCAATTACCTCATAACGTCTCATCTATCATCAATTACCTCATAACGTCTCATCTATCATCAATTACCTCATAACGTCTCATCTATCATCAATTACCTCATAACGTCTCATCTATCACCAATTACCTCATAACGTCTCATCTATCATCAATTACCTCATAACGTCTCATCTATCATCAATTACCTCATAACGTCTCATCTATCATCAATTACCTCATAACGTCTCATCTATCATCAATTACCTCATAACGTCTCATCTATCATCAATTACCTCATAACGTCTCATCTATCATCAATTACCTCATAACGTCTCATCTATCACCAATTACCTCATAACGTCTCATCTATCATCAATTACCTCATAACGTCTCATCTATCATCAATTACCTCATAACGTCTCATCTATCATCAATTACCTCATAATGTCTCATCTATCATCAATTACCTCATAACGTCTCATCTATCATCAATTACCTCATAACGTCTCATCTATCATCAATTACCCCATAACGTCTCATCTATCATCAATTACCTCATAACGTCTCATCTATCACCAATTACCTCATAACGTCTCATCTATCATCAATTACCCCATAACGTCTCATCTATCATCAATTACCTCATAACGTCTCATCTATCATCAATTACCCCATAACGTCTCATCTATCATCAATTACCCCATAACGTCTCATCTACCATTAAATCGTATGACGTCTCTACTATCACAAATTTAATACCACTCATTTAACATTCTCCTTCTCATCTAACTCATTCTCATCTAACTCATTCTCATCTAACTCATTCTCATCTAACTCATTCTCATCTAACTCATTCTCATCTAACTCATTCTCATCTAACTCATTCTCATCTAACTCATTCTCATCTAACTCATTCTCATCTAACTCATTCTCATCTAACTCATTCTCATCTAACTCATTCTCATCTAACTCATTCTCATCTAACTCATTCTCATCTAACATAAATGTCCTATCACATCTCATTTATTAACATTTTTTTATCATTGCATGGCCAATATCAATGATTTTTGCCATTTTTAAATGTCACTGGACATGAAATTTATGTTTTAGCCAATTATATTTTTAGTGGATATGAAAACTATATAAAATTAGAAATTTGTCTATGTTTTGACAATATTTTACCTGAAATTTAACTATAATCAGTTTCTATTTTGTGTGAAAATCATGTTCTGAAACATGGACATGGACATGCTCGCAAATAAAAAGGGTGATCAAAATATCTTCCATGTTTGATGTCTTATTAAGTCCCATGGCAAGGTTACTGAAACTGAGTTTCTGTACAAGGACAAGCTTTCAATAATAACTTTCACGTTCAGTCACAGAAGAATGAAGTGACTTTGTCACGTTCAGTCACAGAAGAATGAAGTGACTTTGTCACATTCAGTCACAGAAGAATGAAGTGACTTTGTCTCGTTCAGTCACAGAAAAATGAAGTGACTTTGTCCCATTCAGTCACAGAAGAATGAAGTGACTTTATCACGTTCAGGTGATGAATCTATCAAGATGAGTAAGGTCATATAATAACGCAGCCAAGATGTAAACCATGACACAATGCGTTCCGGAATAACTCAGCCAAGATGTAAACCATGACACAATGCGTTCCAGAATAACTCAGCCAAGATGTAAACCATGACACAATGCGGTGCGAACTACATTCCGCTAATATGCAGGAGTTTAAAGAGAGAAGTAGATGAAGAGAAAGAGGTCTATTGTTTGCTGGTTGGATTCTGAAGGTAATTCCGTGCTCTTTACTGACCATTTAATGGTAGCTATCTTTGGTGACTTGTTTGTGTTTCCATAGATTCTAATACTTTTCTTTATCGGGATTTTGTTGTATTCATTATTGACAAAATACAACAGAGTTTACCACTACATACAGGTATCAATCAGTGTAGTATAATGTCTACGGATATTTCTTAATATGATGTTACCTATCCTGTGATGCTGAGGTCAGACAAGAAGCAAAGAGTGGCGACACTGTTATCTGCCGTTGCAAGTTGTGAAACAAAGGAAGTTTTGGGGGTGGGGTTGATTATCCCAACTTGTGAAGTAATAAAGTGACAAAGAAGTCATTCCGAAATCGAATTTGTCGAGTCGAAAGGCGCAGATGCCATAGACAAACTATAAACCATAACAGAACGCATTTCGTTATCCGGACTACACTCTGTCAGTCTGCAGGATTTTGACAAAGAACGCAGAAGAAAAATCCTATCAGAATATCAACAAACTAGAATGCATATTTTCATAGCTTAATATTAAATATACAAACATATCTGAACAGAATTAGCTGCCGAAGACGGATGTATCGGGCCATTGGCGAAAATAAAACGGTGGCAACGCATTTTCATTCTCTGGACTACACCATGCAGGAAATTTTGTAGAACCGTTGTCCTCTACAAGAGAGATTCAGCGGGAGTTTGAGAATGAATGCTAAAGAAGAACAGAATTACAATGATAGGACTTGATACTATTCTAAGATTGGTTTACTAACTATATAGTTACAGACGTCCAACGTTCAGTGGGAGTGAAAAAACACCGAACGTATTAGTTATCACCGCCGAAATCAGATGTTTTGGATTACTGGCGTTAATAACAGAAAAATAACACATTTCCTTGCTCTGGACCACATTCAGCTGAAAATCTCGTAGGACCTTTGATTTGCTAAAAGGGAGATCTAGTGGGAGTTTGAGAACTAACACAAAATATAGACGCCACGTAATGGAAGAAGAGCCAAGGCGACGGTCATGGTTAGAAGCAAAGCCCAGGCGACGGTCATGGCTGGAGTCGGTCATGGCTGGAAGCAGAGTCCAGGCGATTAAGTTACTTTTTGAATTTGTACTACAAGTTGGTGACGTCATACACGCCCAACCCTTGGGAAATCATTCTAATTGTCGAAAGCAGGCTAGGCGAGCCTAGATATCACGAGATCTGATATTAATGTGTGACATCAATAAATCATCCAGAGTCAGTGCTGAAAAATAACGATTTATTGTTACCCGATTTCTGGACAAATGGCAAAGCCGACTGACTTTTGTTTAAAAACTAGTGTGTTCATTGACAATAGTCAATCGAGTTCATAGGTTCAACTAGCGATGATTGATCAATTCGATGACACGCAATCAAGAACATAGGTTTCGGAAAGAAGAAGATGCATTGTTTGTATCAAATTACCCTACCCATTATGAAAATGGATAATTGCATGTACCACTATTAGGAAACGTATAAAATATGCATTTACCACTATTAGGAAAAGCATAAAATAATGTAGCAACACTTCTCATCCAAGTTTTTTTTCCAATACATATTTTTGTTCATTTTGATATTTGCCCTATGTTACCCAAGCCACCCATTTCCTGGTTAGGGTTGTTACCCGACACTGGAACTTTTATCCCTTAAAGTATGTGCACAGGAGTTTGGATTCCAGATCTACACTGGTTTTTGTCGTGCATACCATCCTTAGGCAGCAGAGGTCCTACAGCAGTCTGTAGTGGTATGTTCTAAGACGAAATTGAAAACATACAAAGTACATAGAGGGAGGACAATGTACTGCCTTTAGGAGCATATGATTCCCACAAAAAAGTACTAGCCACCTTTCCGTCTTTCCAGACGATAGTACTATTGTTGTGCTATATATGATCTACAATTTTTAATGATGATGACGCACTGACCAACCTGAGTCACAAAGAGTTTTCAACAGTAAGTACAAGAAATCACAGGTCCAATTGTACCATCGCGTGCTGTTGAGTATCTTATTAGGCGGCCAGCCCTTGAACTAACTGCTATCACTTTCTCCTTTGTCTTGACACAATTCCTGATTTTTTCCTCTCCATGCAACATGATCAATGACATCCTGTTCCCATGATTCCGTGTCAATGTTTTCCCTTTTGCATATGTCTTTGCACCGAAGTAGAGGTCGACCCTGAGATATTTTCCCACGCAAATTTTCCATTAAGCAGATCCTTCCCTGTCCTGTCATCATCCATCCTCATAGTGTTTCCCAATTTTCTGAGTCTGGGCAGACTGAGAATCTATATAATAATACGGAAGTCATAATGACAACAAAAACATAGAGAAATGGCACGAATACAAATACATACTACTTAAGAAGTGTCAAAATATTATGCATATGCAGTAAATTCACAAGCAACAAGGGGAAAACATAGGCAATTGTCTAGGGATCAAGAATAATATGCAGAAAATAGGAAACATGAGCTGCTGCCTGCATAACTTCAAAAGAAATCGAAGATGAAAACACAAATACTCAAGTTGCATTATCAAAGGTTTAAAAGAAGGGAAATGCGATTGGTAGCACACACAAAAATAAATCATGAGATGGAAATAGCATATCAAAGAACTTTCATAGAAGGGAAGAAACTAAAGATCCACCAGATGTACACAATCAGCAGATGAGGTTTAACTGTAAAATATCAAAGACAAATAAGGCATGGGTTCAAATTTCAAAAATGATTGAGGCTGGCACAGTTACATCATAAATATAATATATTACAATAAGCATAAATAATACAATAATTAATCTTCAAATTACTGGGTACAGTATGACGAAGAATAATAAATATTAATAGATTGAAACGACATAATTTCAGGTAAAATGTCCATTAAAGAGATATTTATCGAGTCCCTTGTCAGATATAGAAAGTCATGTGGTAAAAGTGACGCTATTTGGATTTCCCTTAATTTTCATTGGTTATCGACACACAATTTACACGGTGACCAATAAAATGGCGGTAGAAGTGAAATATCATCACTTACTCAACCCGATGAGTCAAAGGGACTTTATAATTGACGAGGGGCCATGGTTTACACAATTATACAAATTAAAGGGAAATAAAGCTGATGTCAGCGTCCTATGTATGTTAAAATCAATAAGAGATAAACAAACATAAACTGACAAACATTGCCAAGTGAAATAATCACAGCAGGGAAACGCGTTCTAAACAAGAACCTAAGTAACTAAGGAGGTATAACATTGGCTAATCCATGCTGTAGAAGGACCAAATGACCACAAAATGTCAAGTTGAAATCAGAAACAATAACGAAAGGAGCAGCTAAATTTAATAAAATTGTAAAACATAACAAATACACTTGGTTCTCCTAATAAATACTAATGACAAGAAGGGGTTGTCTGAGAACTAACAAATAACAGAAGAATATTGTAGACTAACAACAGAATCATCAGGTCGTCGGTAGAAAATATCCTGTACAGATCAAATATTTAATCTTTTCATAAAATAACAGAACAGATTCTGCACATAAAATATATTAGATCTATTCATAAAACAACAGAACAGATCCTGCACAGAAAATATATTAAATCTATTCATAAAGCAGAACAGATCCTGCACAGAAAATATATTAAATCTATTCATAAAGCAGAACAGATCCTGCACAGAAAATATATTAAATCTATTCATAAAGCAGAACAGATCCTGCACAGAAAATATATTAGATCTATTCATAAAACAACTAAACAAAGTTGAGAAAGAAAATGCATAATCCTTTGTATTGGTATTTTTATTTTGTCAACGTATGAATGAGTTAACAGCTAGAAGTGAGCATATGAACTTGCATACAAGAGGGCATGATTTAGACTTGTTAGGGCCCTAAGCAATTTGAGATATGGGGCCCTAAGCTATTTGAGATATGGGGCCCTAAGCTATTTGAGATATGGGGCCCTAAGCTATTTGAGATATGGGGCCCTAAGATATTTGAGATATGGGGCCCTTTAACGATTAAGAATATATAGATAGTGAAATTTAAAAAATTGTTTGTGGGCCCCCAAAACCGTGGGTATAGCTTGTTTAGCTTATAGGTAAATCCGGCACTGGCATACACACACACACACACACACACACACACACATATATATATATATATATATACAGGTAAGCATGAATGTATCTACGAGTATATGTATATGTGTATATACCAGAATATTATATAAACTTACATATATACATAAGCGTATATACATACAGAACTGCATTTATTTTTTGCTTGTTTGTATGTGTGCGAGTACATGTGATCGAGCGTGTATGTATGCATCGAGTTGTGTATGTGTGAGTGAATATGTATGCCGGTGTATGCACAAGTACGTGCATGCGAGTACGCCGTGTATACTAGTATGTTTGTCAGAATAAAACAGCGTATGTGTATGGAGCGGTATAATGTATCTGTGTATATGTGACGGGGTGTGTATTGTAAATAAGCCTGATACTGTTCTCACTGTCACCTACATAGGTCGGGTGTATTGTATTGTATGTATGCATGGGTGCATTATGAATGGATGAATGATAGGATGTATTCTGTATGGTTGAGTGGAAGAATGTATTATGTGTGGATGATTGGAAGGGTATATCGTGTATGAATGAATGGATGGGTGTATTATATGTGCATTAATGGAAGGGTGTATTATGTGTGGATGGATAAAAGGGTACACTATATGTGGATGAATGGTGAAGGATATTTGGTATGGATGAATAGAAGTGTGCATATACATGTATGTATGGGTATATTATTGTATGGATTGATAGAAGGGTGTATTGTGTAAGTAAGTATGTGTGAAAAGGTGTGTTCGGTGTATGTGTGAAGACGGATGTATTATGTATGTATGTTTAGGTGTAGTGTATATGTATGTATGTATCATATATATATATATATATATATATTCTTTTTGTATGTGTGTAAGTGCGTGTTTTCACTACAGCATATGTATGCATGGAAGGCAGTCTCTATGTGTATACACGTGTGCATGTGTACATAATAAAGAAATTCACAAATTATTCATTGAGTAGAGACGCAATATGGAAATCTAATTTTTAAAAAAAACATTTCAAAACCAACTGGGCAATTGGTTCGACAAACACACTTCAAATACACTCATTCTTTTTTTGACCTTGTTTAAATTTACAACATCAAAACAATTTTGCAACAGTTGTGGCACTGACTCAAATATTTAACAGAACTTTGGAAAGAGCGGGCACTTACTTACGCGTTGATGAACTTTATATCAACCATGGCCTGATTTAAACCCCCATACGTCCAGATATAGCAACAAACGAAATAGCTACTGATCAACGGAGTACATTACTCAGTATTTCGTTCGGATAAATATTTTAACACAACATATCTCATCTATTTTCAGCTTCACACAAAAGCAACATGTCCTGGCATATTCAAAAAACGTTATCCTACCACGGACGCCAACTTGCACACTACAACGTTATCGACTATCACCATTAAGATTATAAGTAGGAAAACATATCATTATTATGACCCTAATATTGTCATAGTTATTGTCCATTGCAGCTATACGATTTACTATCATCTGTTATTTCTCTCAACAAAAGTTAATAATTTTTACTCCCATTTTCCTCCTCATTCGATCATTTAGGCACATCTTATAGTGAGTAGACACGATGCTATTTTACAATATCCGATATCTTGTCATAAGGATGTTCCATATCTGCTCCGAATTATCATTCTGTCATATTCTTCTGGAACATGTAATGATATCCTCACTTCTACCAGATGTTATAGTGATATACCTATTACACTTTGATATCCTCACTGCTACCTGATGTTATAGTGATATACCTATTACACTTTGATATCCTCACTGCTACCTGATGTTATAGTGATATACCTATTACACTTTGATATCCTTACTGCTACCTGATGTTATAGTGATATACCTATTACACTTTGATATCCTTACTACTACCTGATGTTATAGCTGATATTCTCAGTTATCTGATATATTGTTATGCCTATCAACACTTTGAACACATTTATTGTCTATATAACAAATTTAGCTATTATTATTGTTAAAATCTTCAATTATCGCCGGATAACATCTTATATATAACAGATGTAGTTGTTAACTGTAAAGCCATAACCATAGGCCAGAAGGCAGTTATTACAAAAATTTCCCACGGGATGATATGCCAGAAATGGTCATTTGGGTCTTCCCCCAACACAGAAAGATGCAGCAATACAAGCCTTTAACTGTTCTCATCTTCATCTAAGGTGGTGAACTGTTCATCCAAATTATATAATAGTCTTTAGTTTTCTATCGAAAGCAAGTGGTGTGCAAAAACAAAAGGTTCGGTGTCAGGTCGTCCTATTCCACAGAAAATGTGCTTAGTGGCTGAGACTTGCACGCGGTATTCACGATGTCGTGAGCAAACCTCCCATAAGAGGACGATGTAGGTAGGTAGGCCAAGGTATCGAGTTCGATCTCTGCCACAGGCATTTGAGCATCCGGGCCGTTTCATAAAGCAATGGCAAACTACTGAACGTATTTATATTGTCTAGAAAATCACTACAGCCAAAACATGCTGCGTTGATGGCTACGTCCTAAATAGGATACGGTACCAATTGTTTTTTTTAAATAGATTTATATAATCTGAAACAATACAAGTATAACATGGTGTTTTAGTAACTGTGTCATGTGACGTATTCCTTCCAGAACGTTGTCTTCCCAATGAACTCTCTGAACCTCTCTCTGTCTTGGGCGATGTGGCTTGCATTTTCTAGCGATGTATTCATGTTATCTTTAATCTCGTCAGTCCATCGTCTTCTTGGTCTGCCCCTTCTCCTATTCCCAGGTACTCTTCCCTCCATTATTTGTCTTTCTAAACAGTTATGTCTCTTTATATGACCAAACAGGCGTAGTATTCTTTTTGTTATTGTGTTTAGTAACCAACACTCTGGAATATTCAGTGTGTTTATAATATCTTAGTTTCTGATTTTATCAAAATGGCCGACTAGAACGAATGTGTTCTCTTTACGGTGCTCGATTAACGGTTGTTCCTTCCCGAAAGTAATGGCAACCTACGGGAATATTGTGCCTAGAAATTAGTGAATGTACAAGATAAAAAAACTATAGGGAATGTTCACAAATTACGTCAACACATAGAGAGTGGGGGGGGGGGTGGTTTCTAATGAAGTTGGACACTTGTTGACAACGGAGGGGGGGGGGGGAGAATTTGACAGAAGTGAACGTCAACTATTTTGCAAGTTTTGAGAATGGACACAGAAAAAACAAAAGATAGACGTCATAATGTACACTATAACAAACTATAGTAGTATTTAGTATAACTAAAGGGTAGCACAATCAATAGTAGAACATATAGCATACATTACATCAGAGACTATAATGTTGGTTATCAAGAACTACAGCAGAATCTATAGTAAAAACAAGCAAGAACTATAGCAGAAACAATAGCAGACTTATAACAAAAGCTATAGCAGACACTAAATGACACAGCCTACCTGACGTAATCTCTTTTGCAATAGGTTTTCCCGTCTCGAACAAAACAGGTGCACGACTCGTCCAAGTACTGCTCGCAGTCGGCACATTTAAGACAGGAAGCATGCCAACACAGGTCTGGTGACACCTGCATAATGTACTGGTCAGTTATCTGTGAGCCACAACCCACACACACTGACAAGTTCCATCTCTCTGCAAGGAAAAGAACATATCTTTCATACATATATTCTCGCCGATATCTTCATACATATCACCTCGCCCATATTATCATACACGTCACCCAGCCTAAATTTTCATACATGTGGTATCGCCTAAATTTTCATACATATGGTTTCGCCTAAATTTTCATACATATGGTCTCACCTATATTTTCATACATTATCACCCCGCCTATATTTTCATAAATATCATCTCACCTATATTTTCATACATATGGTTTCGCCTATATTTCCATACAAATGGTTTCACCTATACTTTCATATATTATCATCCCGCCTATATTTTCATAAAAATCATCTCGCTTATATTTTCCTACATATGGTCTCGCAAATATTTTCCTACATATGGTATCTCCTATATTTTCATACATTTGGTCTCGCTTATATTTTCCTACATATGGTCTCGCCATTATTTTCCTACTTAAGGTCTCTAGGATATATTCACACTTCTATACCTATTGTTTATCTATGTCGTCTGAGTTGTTCCTAGACTACGTCAACACATTTGGCGTTTCCCGTAACCTAGGACCCACCTTCTTCATCCACAATGTTTCTTTAATAGAAATAAAAAAAGGAAGAAATTGAGACAATCTGTGACGATGACCTTATTTCACAATATGCAAGTCTATCCTCAAACTTTACTTAGTCGCCTCTTATGACATGCATGGAAAAGAACACAGTGACCATATTCTTTTAACCCTGAACTAGAAATCCAGAATCCGGTTGCCACGCGGCAATGATGTAATTTATGGAGAGCCCTTTCATGAAACGCATTTCATATTCACATGTATATTTATTTTACAGGAAAAAAAACCCTCCTCTTTGAACAATCATTGTGTTTCTCAATTAAACAAAAACATTAACTTAACAATTGTCGCTTCCTTCCGTAAGATATAACAAGATCTTCTTTTGTTATTTCTCGAAGCATAGCATACAGACAGATGCAAACAGTGTAAATGTCTAACCTGTTTTAAAGTCTTGTGAATTTCTTCATTAGCATATCGCACCCCATCTGTCTTTCTCATATTTCTGACGAGATCGCAAAAAAGAGCTTTAGGGGGGGTCTCCTTAACGATGAGCGCTCGGCACTGACGTCGCGCCCCGAGGAAAGTTTGATTCACCAGTGAAGTAATTCAAGAATATTTGGAAAGTGATATCTGATGTCATGGATATCTAGAATACAAGGATCAAATAAGGGATTGATCACGTCACGATAACAATTGGTTGTAGATAAACATTGCCTGAAGTACTATGAATTGTCTTATAAGATTGTGTGTATCTAAAGGTGTAACTAGCATGGTTCGGACATGTATGCAGGCACGATTCCTTGTCAAAAACTATACTGCAGGGAACTGTCGAGGGTGGAAGAGGCAGGGTGGGGGGGGAATAAATACATGGTCAGACAACATCAAGGAATGGACAGGGCAAGATATTTCCACACTCATCCGCATCGCTGAGGATAGAATTCGCTGGAGGACTCTGTGTGCTGAAGCATCCAGTGTGGTACCACTACGACTCTGAAGGGTTATGGGTTTATTTATTGATTGATCTAAAGATGTGTGCTTAAATATAATCAAGTAACTAGCCCCATTCTGAGCTGGCTGTCAATAATAATGTCAGGTTTACAAATTGAGCAAGTTAAAGAAATCACATAAACATAATTGGTTATTCGTTGTGAGCTGATATTACTGCACTCCGGGCAAACCCAGCTGTTTATCAGTTTCCCCCATCACATTTCGCGCAGTGTGTACGCTTATATTTTCCTGTGGCTTGCTTTGTTGTAAACACTCATCAACTGCGCACCCAGTCTTAGTTGCGTCACGTTTAATATCGAACTCCCCCAATTACAGATTTGATTCATCATCAATCGAACAGTCATTCCTTAAGCAACTTTAACACCATTATACATTGTCATATCACCGACTATGTGTGCTTTTCATGCAATCATGTTTGTTTTCTTACTACTACGATCGTCCGAATGTCCAAAACAGTTAGTGTCCAGGACAAACAGAATGCCAGAGACAATGTGGTGACAAACAGGTGTGGGTAGCGATACCACAGATAATAAAGAAAATAGAAACAAAGATAAATAAATAATATTACCAAAATAATTAACAGAATGACAATTGTTATATTCTTTTAACTCCTCTGCTGTTGGTATTAAAATCCTGATAGTTAACATGATGTAGTTCGGAGATTGGAATGTGTTTTGTCATGGTTTACAGCTTGTTTGAGATAAATACGATTTTAAGTGGAACACATCCAACTTCAGGAGGCGTTTAAGGTCACTTAGACCAAATGCATGGGACAACTTAATCCACCCATCTCCTTTGTCTCTACACGCATGGCACATCTCAATGTTAATATTCTTTGTTTTCTTGTGGAGACGTCAGCTAACATGCGAAACTAATTTATAAATATAAATAATGTAGAAGAGTTTCAACGATTCGGCAATTATTTCTTTTTCTGTCGTCATTTTCATGTGTCTTGATAAATATGCCGAATTAGCTGCTTTTTCAAGTGAGAATTATCTGAGTATGTGAGTTTGTGATATAGTCAATATGTTCAATAGTTTGAAAACATTTTGTGATCCAGTCATTTTGTGATAAGTTTTTGCGATCTAGTCTATGTGTGAAATAGTGTGATGAGATTTTGTGATCTAGTCTATATGGGAAATAGTGTGATGAGGTTTTGTGATCTAGTCTATATGTGAAATAGTGTGATGAGGTTTTGTGATCTAGTCTATGTGTGAAATAGTGTGATGAGGTTTTGTGATCTAGTCTATGTGTGAAATAGTGTGATGAGGTTTTGTGATCTAGTCTATATGTGAAATACTATGATGAGATTTTGATGGGTAGCAAGTCCGTATCATCTGTAGATATGTCTTCGGTAAAGTGGGAGATGTTAACCTAAAAAATTGTAATTTCCTACTTTGCCTTAGAACATTTGTCTTTTTTCGTGAGAATTTTGTGAATTTTATTGAGAAAAACAACAAACATTAAGGTGTACCCTCTTTTTGGCTTCCTAACTTATACTAAATCTCATTTTCTGATTTCCTAATGGAGACTAGTTAGTTTCTCCGTGTGCTCCCTTTTTCGCTTGCTCCCTAGTACCTAGTACTAAATGTCACCTTTTGATGTAGTAGGGAGATGAAGGGGTAGGTTTGATCGCATTTCGTCCCCCCCCCCTCTCTTCCTTATCTACGATATTGGTGAGTGACAAGGCTGTATAAAAGCAGCTGAAAAGTTAACAACCCTCCTATCTCTCTTCCTCTCTCTCTCTCTCTCTCTCTCTCTCTCTTGTAAAAGTAAAATATATTAAAATGAAGGGGCAAAGTACAGGAGTGCAACTAAAGTTTAGAGATATACGTTTGACTAGTGTTGCATATTGTGCAATTAGCTCATAGTCAAAAACTTCCAATCTAAATGTTCACGACGTGGCAGCTCTAAGTAACAATCAACAGAAAATTGTCTTATAACACGCATACAGGAGAATGGATAGAGAGGAATAGAAAACATGGTAGCTGTGCGAGAGTTGAAAGTCAAGAACTGAGAAAACTGAAAGAAGAAGAAGGAAATAAAGCAAAGTTATATTGGTTCCCCCAAGGAGCAAATAGACTGTGACTTTTTAATTAGAGACTTAACAACAGTCAGCGAGCTCAAGCAGGCAAGGAAAACATGATTTCTCACTTAGACGGAACATGGCTATCGATCCTCATGTCATCTGAATCCAAGGTAGGAGAGTTTTGACTACTGTATGCTTTCTACGTGTGAGCACTTCTAGCGCGAACCATGTTAAGATTCTGTAAGTCCCGGTGAGTTACTTTGACCTACCATTTATTGATTGATGGACTCAACTATTTTTCTGACGACATTTAACCATGCACACTCAACGTGTTCTTTCACTGTTTCTTCTAAGCGAAGTATTCTTTAACATATCTAGGGCAGTTGTTCTTAATCCTAACTATCATGTTGTCCACTTCAACGTGAAATTTGCTTCCGTCTTTCTAAAGACCAAAAAAATAAGATCTTGTCCCAATCAAGAATCTGCGGCCACCAGTCACATTTTCGATGGATCATATGGATTCCGCTGATAGCCACTGCATTAAATAAAAAAACAGATGATGGACGTTTAATCCACGGACTTGGGAAAGTGGCTCCTGATTCTATGCTAGTGCTGGTACCGAATACTGGATATGATCACAAGCACAGTAGCCACACAATCTATGCTAGCACTTACGATGACGCTGGTGTTATTGATGTCGGTGTTATTAGTAGACGTTAGATTAGTGGAAATTACTTCCTTTAACGACATCGCATATTGTTTATAAACAGATTTGTGTACTATTTGCCTGTGAATCTTTCAGCAAAAGTCCAGTAGAATCATTAGGAGTTATCCTTCTGAAGTGATGCAATTTGACTTTCCTCATGATTTTCTTTGATCACTATGTGTATATTTTATGTCGACAGATAGTGAAAATCACGGAGAAAGTTCACCTATATCACTTTCTAAGGACGATTCCCAAACGAATCCAGATGACTATATTTGCTAGGGACTTGGCGTGGTAAAGTATCAGTGAGTTGGATTTGCCCACCAACCAATGGTATTCGTCTCCTGGTACTACTTCTTCAGCATTTATTAACAATGTCTTGCAGATTAGCAGGATGTAATCCAGATAATGGACTAAGCTGTATCATGGTTTCTAACATGGTTGTGATATCTTTCATTTTCAACATGACAAATCCGCCTTCAGTTAGGTTTTTGATCAGTTTGTCCATCTATGGAATGGGACAGCCAACTTCACAAAAAATAACGCCTTAGTCGTCTCTTATATGGTATGTAATTTATTATGTCTCTATTCTTTGTTCCTCCTTGAGCTCTTACGTGGTAGGTAGCCAATAAAAGGTTATGCTGCATGTAAAACTGTATGAAAATAGTACTTACATAGAAACAGTTGATGAAGTTTTACTGCACGACGACTAACACACTATCACTATCGGAAGCTCACGTGAAATAATATAAACAATGGAAACAAGCTATAATCATACAAATAACAATACATATGAAATTATCAACGTTTCAACCAAAGTATTTCTTCATTTTGTTCCGTCATCGTTTTGTTCGTTTCGTTGCCACCTATACTTACGTTTTCTATGTTCTTCCTGTTCCTATCCTTCCGGCATCTCACTTTTATAGTTCGGTTGGACATATGTGTGTGGTGTGGTCATTTCTATTCGTCGTCTTTTATCTTTTGTGCGCATCTTGATAAAGACCTTTTGTTGGTTAAAAATTTGATAATTCCATGTGTATTGTTATTTGTATGACCATAGCTTCGTTTCCGTTGTTTATATTATTTCACTTGAACTTCCGATAGTGATACTGTGTTAGTCATCGTGCAGTAAAACTTCATCACCTGTTTTCGTCGTAAGTACTATTTACATGATAGATAATTGTATTAATCCGCTATTCTTTGTTTCCCTGTTAATCCCTCGCAACACACAGACTGTTCCTGGTACTACCATTTGCATAATCATCAACTGGAAATTGGTATCAAGACGTTTTGAGTGTAGAAACTAAGCTACTGTGTAAATGATCTGTCGTATAAACCACATGAAGACTAGAAATAATCTTAAGACGACTTCGGTGCATATACTTCAAGATACGTTAGAAACGTTTATGAGCTTCAACTGAAGGTATTGTTCTCAGCGCAGAGTCGAAGTATATAACGGCGTGATTTATTTTATAAACTTCCGCCGAAGATGGATGTATCGAGTCATTTGCACAAATAAAACTGCGACACAATACATTTCCATTCTCTGGATTACATCCTGTTGGAAATCTAATATGACCATGGTCCTACTACAAGAGAGATCCAGCAGGAGTTTGATCTGAACGCTGAAGAAGAAGAAGATTTTATAAACTCAGCTGGCCTATCTTAAGCAGGTCTGGTCGTCTTACGACTTACAGCTTCCGTTTATATTAACCTGAGACGCCACACATGACATCTGTTCTTGTGGCTAAGTCGAAAGTCAGAGAGAATGTATCTACGTTTATCATCTCAGCACAAACACATATTCTTTTAGTCAAACTTAATGCACATATAACATTTGAGTTAACAGTGTCTAGTTATTGGTCAGAACATGATAACTTGGTATCGTCTCTTCAAAGAATAGTATACATCTTTTGTATAAGTTTTTGGATGTTCCTACAGTCATTTGCACTAAAGCTATTTTTATTAGCTACTTTATTTCATTATATGTTGTCCTATCTTTAATTTGCCATTCTCTTCATCCCTCTTTGGCAAGCTTATCTTCTCTCTTTGTCCGTATATTACAATGCACTGGAATTCAACTGTATTTAAAGTTTACGTAAACTAAAACCGGTTTACGTTCGTGCTTCTGAAGGCTATCTAGTTCATTATTTTTATGGTTTTTGTGTACTGTTGTACCAGACAAATAATCTGATAGAAACATTATCTTGTTGATGGCGTGTTTCTGTCCCCTAGAATAATTTGTTATCTCATGTTTTAGGTTCTCTTTGAGCTTCGGTTCTTTGAAGATAATTGTACTTCCTAAAGATTTTCTTTACTTTCGCATATATGTCTCCTAACGGTCCTGGTTAAGAAATCACACCTGTTGCTTTTCGATTCTACCATATTCGTCTATGGATTTAAAGTTATATTATGCATTTACCCACGTTACATCTCGAGCTGAATTAATTATGTTTATATGATAGGTATGGTCCATATCGTCCGTGCAGTACGAATGCCTAATGATACGTACTTGTTTTAACAATATGAACTAACAATAATAATTACGTAAGTACTAAGTTGATTATATCTGCAATTAACGCACATACTATCAGACTATATGGCATGGCTATAAAATAATAATATAAACAATATGTAAGACAATTTCATAATTAGGGTTTTTCTTTCAATAAAACACAAGACAAAAAGTGAACAAATAATAAACACAGTAAAAATAGTGGTACCGTTGCGAACAGTAGACGGTAGACATTTAACAGCAGAGACATCACAGGTAACAATAACTTTAAATAAACTTTCACTACTGTATGTTTTCATGTGAATAAATGCATGGATGCTTTCTATGGGTTGTGGGAATAAGGCCGCTTTGCCATAGAAGATGCCGCGACAAGTACAAGACAAATTTTGATTGTATCTCCGAAAGAAACAAATTATGTCCCAACTGTTGATTGAACCCGGGAACTCAAGGGCGTGAGATCGCCGTTCTGACCACACATGGTAAAATTGATGTATGGAAACACAAGTATTGTCATAGACGCGCATTAAAAAAATTTATGGAATGAGAACGAAATAAAACTATGCCTAAAAACATGAACAAAAACGCAACAAAAGGTCCCTTTCCCCCCTCCCCCCTCCCACAATCTAAATACAAGTATGATTTGTATTAAGAACAAATGGCGTAATGGTACCAACCTGCAATAAATTAATACCGATATAATATCAACCTTAATACATATCATTCATTTATTTAGATTGGGGGAGAGGCTTTATCGTGTTCTCGTTTATATTATTTTCATGCATACTATTTTTAAATTTTATTCACATTTCCCAAATATTTTTTTTAATGCGCGTCTCTATGACAATACTTGTGCATAATCAGTCAGTCAGTAAGTTCCTCTTTTGACAAGTTTGGCACATAGGGCAGATGTCATAGTTCTCCATGCCTGTCGGTCAGTTTCTAGGGAGTGCAGGTCTTGTGCATTTATGCCTGTTGATTTTAATTTATTCATAAATGTTCTTCTGAGCGTTGATTTTTGGTCTTCCCTGTTTTCTTCCTGTCTGGTGTTCATTTGAATGCTTGTCGTTGGATTATGTCTTCCTTCATTCTAAGTACGTGGCCGATGTATGACCAGCGGCGTTTTCTGATGATGTTCGTCACGTATTCTTGTTTGTCTCCTCTCAGTATGTCGTTTGATTCGAAGTCTTTCCAATTAGTATTTGTGATTTTTCGGAGGGATCTATTTTCGACGGCAACTAACTTCTTATCAATTATTGCGGTAGATTTCCAACTTGCACATCCATATGTCAATGATGGAATCACACTTGCATTGAATAGTCGCAGTTTGATGTGTTTACTTGCGATCTACGATCTCCAGATGTTTGAGAGTTTGTTAAAGGCGTTGGAGGCGACTGCGATTCAAGTCTTGATTTCTGAGTTTGTATCCCTGTCTGTTGTTATCTTGCTTCCAAAATATACGAAATTTGAAACGTTGTCTAGTATATTATCATCTAGTTTAATTGATTCTGTGAGGCCGGTAAAGTTCATGATTTTCGTTTTATGTGTGTTTATTTGAAGGCCTATCTGTTGTGCAAAAAATTTGAGTCTTTCTGTTTTTTCTTGGAGACCTTGGTGTGTTGAACTCAGGAGAGCAATATCATCTGCGAAGGTTAGATCTTCCAGGTCTTGTTGTTTACCCATGTGATTCCTAACTGTTTTTGGTCTATGCATTTCCTCATTACCAAGACAATTGTGCATGGTACGTCATTGTTAATTTGGATACCTGTGCTACTAAATCTCTGCCGTCTAATGCTTTTGTGATAGTGCCATTAATATTTTTACTGTTTGTCTCGTGTTGTTTTTAAAAAGGCCATACGGATGAAACCCTGAAACACTGTCTTGAAACAGTTATTTGTATTATTTGTGTAAACCCATACTATATAGTTTATATATATCTGACCTCTGGGCGTTCATTCTAACGCTAATAGAGCTTGTGTTTTACATAAGTACTATTGTTGTACAGTTTAGCATCAGTCTCACGTATTATCGATTACCATTCTTCTGTTACTTGTATGTGATCATCGACGCAATGACATGCATGTGCAGTGTGTGTATTGTTGTTAGCTGTGTCTCAATCGATCGGTACATATTCAGATTAACTTGCGAATGTACATGTTGCATGTGTGCACTAAGGTCACATATTTATTAGGGATGCTGATGTGGTTGAATTCGAAAAATGTGTTAACTATGTCGCGAGGTGAATCGAGTTTAAATCCCATCTAGAATCGATCAAATATCCATCTACAAACAATTGACAAATAAATTTTTTTTAAATTAAACTTTCATTAATGCTTGATTTCCTGTTAAGGAGTGCAGGAAGGCTTTTAGACTGTGGAAATAAAGGCCGCTTTGCCATAGCTGTCGCCGCGACGTTTACAGGAAGAACTTCTTATTGCATCCCGGAAAGAGAAAAATGCCTGGGTTTGTTTTAAACAGTGTTTTGAACCCGGACCTCAGGGTTCTGAGAGCTGCTCTCTAGCCATACGGCCACGAGCACCGACAATTAATAAACTTAATACTCTCTTGTAACTTGCTGCAGAAATGATATTAGCTGTTGTAATAAAGACTGCTACTTCCACCACGTTGTGCACAAGATGAATTTATCATCTTACTTCCGAAAGATAACACGCAATCCTTACAGTGATTTCAACCCGAGACGTCATCAATGTAAAAATCGACATCCGAACAATTCGTCCACGCTCTCTACGATTAATCAACAATCAATATCTTTGAACTTATTACACCGTGTTTCTATAAAATAATGTAATGTAAAGGCATTCCTTGAATACTGTAAACCAAAAATAATAACACATTGTGTCAATACATAACTCTTAGAGGTTTTACAATATCTTAGGATATATTTTCTTGTCAGGAGAAATCAAGTAAAAACATATGATATTTGGGGAACTAGTGGACATAAGAAAGTTTTGTATGGTGACGGTCAGAAAATATTTAATGCTAGGGAATTTTCGATTTGGACATTTCCACTCTTCTTTTTGAGATAATGATAACAGATTGCGTGACATCTATGTCTCTAAGATTGGGAAGATCATTTTGTTTATTTTTATATTTACGTAGTTCTTGAACACAATCCAGCACGTCAAAAGACATTAGACATTGTTACCCAGGACGCGAATAAAAGCAGAAATTATAAATAATTATGCTATAAATAAACATTGGAGACATAATATAATAGACAGAGACGAAACGGCATTTCAAGCAAAATAATTATGCACACAATTTGATAACAATTGTTATTTGTTATGAACCGAAAATTGTAGCATAATTGAAAAAATAACCATCACACTTCTTCATATTCGGCACTTGCTTTTCAACTCCTGCAGATTTGAAACATACAGTCTTTCAGAACCGCATACAATGTGTCTGCGTTGGGCCAATTCCATACCCAAAACCTACTTATTCACCTTATACGACATGAATGACCGGTAACATTGCCAATATTCTTTACTTCCTTTCGGGCATTGCTACACAGGGACAAAAACTACATATTGTTTAACATCGAAAAAATAAAAATAAAACTACACATGGAAAGAAAAGAAACAAGAACGTAACATTAAACAATCGAATAGTCATCATAGCAAATATGATCCCAGACTTGAAATATTGCCAAATCTCTTATATGCCCTGTCTGTGTGTGTGTGTTTTGTTTCTGAGAATGACATATGTTCAAGTGGTGTCTTACCCTTATCTTTACTGACTGCCTCTCCTTTGGCGTTGACACTGTCAGTACCGCCGGCAAGTCGCCGTTTTTCTGTGAAATAAAGAAAAACACATTTATACATAGAGCTGTAGATATGATATTCATAAATGGAGCTGTACATTTGTGCTATATCACATTAATACATGAGCCTGTGTATGTGTGCTTGATCACATTAATATGTGTCCTAGATCATATTAGTGCATTGCGTTGTATACATGTGCTTGATCACATTAATAAATGGGGGAGTGTACGTGTGCTTGATCACATTAATAAATGGGGGCGTGTACGTGTGCTTGATCACATTAATAAATGGGGGCGTGTACGTGTGCTTGATCACATTAATAAATTGGGCTGTGTACGTGTGCTTGATCACATTAATAAATAGGGCTATGCATGTGTGCTTGATCACATTAATACATGAACTTGCACATGTGTGCTAGATCACATTAATACATGTAGCTGTATATATGCGTTTGATCATATTAATACATGTGCTAGATGATATTAATATATGGCGCCGTATACGTGTGCTATATAACATTAATATATGGAGCTGTATACATGTCATATTAATACATGGAGCTGAACATGTGTTAAAACGCTATATAGCAATAAAATAGGCAAGTTCACGTTGTGCTATCAGCTTTCGAGAGTGGGATAGATACTGTCAGAGGTGTGTCTCAGTTGAGCTAAATTTGTCACTATCAAAAGTTCATTATCACCGCCAAGTACCGTCTTAACATCAAATGCTGGCTACAACAGACCTCCAGCAACCTGTCTCTTGTTTCGGTGGTGCACTCTGATATAGATTATTGTAATCTGTCCATCACGTTTTCACCACATTTGTTTTCCTCCTAAATCTTGATCAACGCTCCTCGACTCTTCCTTCAAGTAAGATCTCCTACAAGGTACCATGACTTGTAATATATCCAAAACATTTTTTTCTTCTTAGTCTTCATCATTCATTCTCAAACTCCCACTGGATCTCTCATGTAGCAGAACAAGAACTAGATTTCCAGCAGGATGTAGTCCAGAGAATGGAAAAGCGCTGTGCCGCCGTTTTATTTGCGTCAAAGGTCCGACACATGCGTCTTCGGTGGTATTTTATTGCTTTATTTATTTATGTCCTTTAATAGTGTTTTTTGGTTATGTAATGTAGTCCAAAACCTCTTTGCTTTCTTTTCTTTCCATGAAGATCTCCATATTCTTCTATGTATTCACATCTCCAGGGCCGTAGTAATGTTCTCTGCAAGGGAGAATGGAATACCTAAACAAACAAAACAAAAAATAGGCAGTTACGCATTTTCGTTCGTTAGATCTGCTTTTACATGGAGATTTTGATGACTGTTTAGCATAGAAATCGCATAGTGGAAGGGAGTGGTCCTTTTAGTTCTCCTTCTCGCCAAACAGCTAGTAATAAAAGTCACTTTCCGATTTGCTAAGGTGGAAGGTGGAGCATGAAATATCAGCCCCCATCCTCAAAGTACATACTGGCCTGTACGTCTGAATCACAAATGTTAACACGGTAACAAATTAATGTCGTATTTTCTCACTCGCAACTTGAAGTTATATCTATACAGCAAGTATAAATTCATGTGAATCATTATTGTTAGATTCAAATTGAAAACAAAAGATGGAAAATTGATTGAAAACTGCACATACATACATACATGATGATGATGATGTTGTTCCTCCTTCGCAAGCGAAGATGAGCATGGCATGAAAATACATTAAATGTGATGTGGAAAAAAATACATATATGCGGTGCATACACTAAACTGTTTGTAGATTCACTGGCACTTTGTCGTCATATTGTAACAGGTAACAGGAGACTTTCCAAGTTAAAATACATTGAGACACACAAGGATGGAGAAAAAAACTTCATGGAAAAAGCAAAATGAGATTGTAGAAAATAAAAAGCTATTTAGTGAACATAATTAACTAATCAATTAATATCTTCTTTAAAAGCTAAAAACAAACAATTGAATGTCGGGCGTATTGTCCCCCACTCCTGTAAGTGTGCATCTAGAATACTTTATTGAATGTCGTGAGTATTGTCCTACATTCCTGTTAGCGTGTATCGAGAATGCTTTACGAGTTAAAACTACGATGTAGGGAAACAACCCGATACGGGAAATTCGATGGCTGAGGTAACACAGTGCAATTGTAAAAATTAACTGAATTAGGAGCACGTGTTATCACTATTTGTATATAAAACATACTCGCAGTTATTTTTTTAAGTGTTTTTGTTTTGTTTTTTGCTACTACTTTACGACAGCGAACCAATGATAATAATAAAACAATGAGAATTCATTTGTACAACTCCAAGTTGCAAAACAAGATTTGATTCAGATCCATCCGCAGACATATGTGCGTAACTTCAAAATGTACAGTTTGTTTAGCCACTGGTCAGTGAGCATCCCCAATACAAAATAGCAACTTTGTAATATCGTTTGAATACTTCTACCCGCAACTATGGAATGTAGGCATAATCAATCAATATACACATATATAAGCAGCCAAATTTCTTCCAGATTGTTCCCTTTATTTTGCTACGTTGATAGTGGTCAAGGGGGAAAGTAACCGTGTCCTCGAAGATTTTTCCAGCAGTAAAATAGAACACAGTTTAATAAATGCTTCTTCAAACAACAAAACAAGAAGAAGAAAAACAACTACAAGCCCAATAAATGACTTTGACGGACACCTTCGATTAATAAAACAGTTTCTACGTTGTTTCATCAAATAAAACCGCCAAGTAACACTCTCACGTAATGCGAAATTTGTGTCGATCAAGCAATGTACAAAAATATCAATATAAGCAGCCATGTGTTATTTAACATTTGCAATTGTCACCTAACATGTGAGGTCAAGTCTAGTGCATGTGTAGCTGTTTCGTTCCTAATGGGGCGTCTAATCAATTTTCATTTTCTCTATAATTTTCAGTTATGTTGTCTCTAATTGATTTCTGTTCCACTCGTCTTTATCTTTCATTTCTTCTGGTCATCATTTCGCCCGGCGTTGTAACTAAAGGGTAGTTGGTGTAGTTTCTATAATCTTTACACATTGTTTTCGAAATTGTAGAAGTAGAAGTTTGTTAGCAGACGTTTGGTAACACTAATTGGTAGCAGAAATTTTGTAGCATAAGTTCTGTAGCAGACATTTTGTAGCAATAGTTTGGTAGCAGACGTTTTGTAGCATTAGTTTGGTAGCAGACGTTTTGTAGCATTAGTTTGGTAACATAAATTTTGTAGCATTAAATTGGTAGAGATTTGGTAGAAGTTTGATAGAAAATTTTGGTAGCAGAAGTTTCGTAGTATTAATTTGGTAGCAAAAGTTTTGTAGCAGTAGTGTGGTAGCAGAAATTTAGCAGCATTAGTATGTTAGACGAAGTTTTGTATAGAAGGTTTCACCAGTTTTATCCAATTTTAACATGATGCATCTATATGATGTATCTCAGCAAATATATAACGCATATAATTGAAATTATGTGTGTAAAATTGAAATGTTATAGACCAAATGAAATTTTTTTTCCATTAAAATTCACCGATTGGTTTTAATTTGTATTAATATTCTATATACATCAAATGTCTACTTGTTAGCAGGTACATCACACGCACAAACTAGAGTGTTTACACTCAATTATAAGACATCATTTGCACATGACTTGTTTATCCTACTGCTATTGGCATGATTTAAGCGTGACATTGCACAGTTGCGTACTCTCGAACACAAGACATACGGTGCTTAAATGTTGTATCGTTGTGTCGCGCTCACATTCTCCGTTAGAACCACCTCATTATAAAGTATGTAGTTGCTAGGGAAAATGAGTCTGCGAGTAAAGTTGATGACATTTAAGCAGTAGAGCAGATTACAATAAATATTCTGAAGTATTTTTTTGCAATGAAGCTAAAAACAATTAGTAGCTTATACTATCCTATTCAGGAGATGCATCATTTTTTGGCTGTAGTGATTTTCTAGGTAATATGAAACACGTTCAGTTGTATGCCATTGCTTTCTGAACAGTCCAGATGCTCAAATGCCTGTGGCTGGGATCAAACTCGGTACCTTGGTCGTCACAGACGCGTGATGTACCACTTTGCTACAGAGCCGGGCACTGAAGCTACTCGAGGAAAACTATATAATTCTGTTTGAAACCCAGAAAAGTGGACTATTCATGACTTAGGGATAAGTAAACTAACTTTGAATTGTTAGATAGCGCAATCTAATATGTCCAATTCAAGTTGTCTACACACGAAAATTATGCCAAGATTAGGAGATTAGGAGGAGCGCGGTAGCCTAGTGGATAGTGAGCTTGCTTGCTATCATCTGGTTACAGCGTGCCAGGTTCGAAACCACGTCCGGACATTAAAAAAAAAATCCGGGTTGAGATTTCTCACTTGACACGACCACTCCTCCAGTCGACTCAGCTGTAAATGAGTACCTGACGCATGAGTTAGGGAAGGTAAAAAAACAGCAAGGAAGGGAACTGGCCACCCCACCTAATAGTTGCTGCGGCTTAGTACATGAAGAGTTATCTTCATCCCCGACGGCAGATGCCATGGGACCTACCTTTACCTTTTAGTGGATTATATTGACAGAGAATTGATCCGAAGAAAGATTTACAATATGTTTCACAATAATGAGGCAGTGAATTTTAGGAAATGGAAAAAGTTGGTTAAGAAAGAATAATGGCTTTGATATTTCCAAATCTACTTTATGGAGGACTACTAGAAGTTTAGAATTCACTTTTAGAAAATATTCTTGTAGAATCATTATTTGTGAGAAACCTCATATAATTGTATTGAGAATCAAATATTTACGCGAGGTCAGAGAAATGAGAAGAGATTGTTATGATATGGCGTATTTAGATGAAACTTGTATCAATGCGCACCAGAGTAATGAACGAGAATGGCAATCATTAAATGGAATACGCGCAAGATGTTTCGTAGCATTAGTTTGGTATAAGATGTTTTGTAGCATTAGTTTGGTATAAGATGTTTTGTAGCATTAGTTTGGTATAAGATGTTTTGTAGCATTAGTTTGGTATAAGATGTTTTGTAGCATTAGTTTGGTATAAGATGTTTTGTAGCATTAGTTTGGTATAAGATGTTTTGTAGCATTAGTCTGTTAGGATAGGTAGAAGACGTTTGGTAGCATTAATTTGTTGCTGACGTTTGGTAGAATTAGTTTGGCAGCAGAAGTTTTGTAGCATTAGTTTGGCAGTAGAAGTTTTGTAGAAGAGGTTTGGTAGCATTAATTTGGAATCAAAAGTTTTGGAGCATTAGTTTAGTAGCAGGTGGTTTGTAGCAGAAATTCAGAAATTTGGTAGCAGAGGTTTTGTAGCATTAGTTTTGTAGCATAAGTTTTGTAGCATAAGTTTGGTAGCAGAGGTTTTGTAGCATTAGTTTTGTAGCATAAGTTTTGTAGCATAAGTTTGGTAGCAGATTGTTTTGTGCTAATTGTGACAGTGTACAGTACACTGTACTTAAAAATAATGTCACATGGCGAAAGTGTCTTTCCAGAACGTAGTCTTCTTTTATAAAGCCTTGAACTTCTCACGATTTCGGAAAGTTCATTTACGGCAGCCAAGGACATGCTGTGAAACACTTGTGGTGTTTCTTGTCAATTGGTGTTTCGTGGTCATCTTTTCCACATTTTACCAACAGAGAAGTATTTCAATACTAGTTGTTTTCATATTGCTATCTCTAGGTGGATAAAATAAAATCAGTTTTCTATGAAAAAATACTACAGCAAAACAATTATATAGGGTTGATCACAAAGTCATGCGTAAGATCTACCTACAACCGACTGGTTATCTGAAACGGATTAACGGGGGTGAATACATTGAATAGCAAACGATATAATTACATTATTTTACGATATTTGCATGAGAGCTGCGACTTCGATGATAATGTAGTAGTATCCTGTGATACTTGCAGGAGAGCTGCGACTTCGACGATAATGTAGTAGTATCCTGTGATACTTGCAGGAGAGCTGCGACTTCGACGATAATGTAGTATTATCCTGTGATACTTTCATGAAAGCTGTGTCTATTTTTTTAATGGGGACCTCCAGAAATTTGTCTTTTTGTTTGTAGAATGCAAAAATATGTATTGTAATGTCAACATATTTGTGCCTGCGTCATCATCTTGGTGTCTACATCCTTCTTAGCATGTGCTTCCATTTATTCACATTCTAAATCGTGTTTTCCTTTGTTAACATTTTATATTGTGTTTCCATTTGTTTACATTAAACGACATAATTATTAAAATATGTGTATGTGATTGTATATAATTATTAACATATATTATTACATGCGTCTATTAAATTATTTTGAAACATGTTTGCAAAAATAACAATAAATATGCACAGTACGAATGGTACAAAGGATGAAGCACTCGCAAAGCTGCTAGAAAACACCCAACACATAGAAGATTGGAAATATTTCAAAAATTCCATCATACAAACAGCAGGAAACAAATGCCTATATAAAAACGATAAAGGCACGAAACCAAAAATAGCAGTTTTATGGGCAGAAGAGGTAAAGAACTCAGCGAGAGATATAAATACTAGAAATGGGCAACAAGCAAAACACATGAAGATTACAAGCATACAAGACAGCAAAGATTAACACAAAGAAAATCATCAAATCTGCAAAACAATAAGTCATGGTACGAATATGGAGAAATGTTTTTTTTAACAGTGATAGACAAAACGCACCAAAGATGTTCTACAAGAAAATACAATGCACGAGAAGCAAAAACAAAAAAAGACATGAACCAACAGAAATAATCAACGATGAATATGACAAAATACTACATAGGCTCCAAGAAACCATGGAAACATTATTTCAATCAACTGTTAAACTTAAAGGAAGGAGAAGTGATTACAACAATAAATACAACAGAAGAAGTTCTAGAACCATACATCCTTAAATTCTAAATTCAAAACGCAGTCAAAAAAGCACTAAATAATAAAGCTCCGGGTATAGATGGCATACCTATACAACTAATAAAAATGCTAACAGTGACAAGTATAAAGTGGCAACACAGACTGTTCAATGTGATATGGAAGAACAAAAAACACCATCGGAGTAGAACACAGCGGTGATTGTTCCCATCTGGAAGAAAAAAGTCAATAAGAGGTATTGCACGAAATATAGAGGCATATCACTCTTAAGCCACATATGAAAAATCTTTAGCAAGATACTAGATAGAAGAATGCGCGCATATATAGAACCACAGTTCAACAACACACAATTGGGCTTTCGGAAAAATAAAAGCTGTACTAAATTTAGAAAGAGCGACAGAACATAACCGAGACCTATATTCGGCTTTTGTGGACCAAGAGAAAGCTTTTGACAGAGTGAATAGAGCACATCTGTGGACAACACTGCAGACATATAGAGTTCCCCAAAATCTGATAAACCTATTTCAGAGCTTATACGCCAATAGTCACTGCGCAGTAAGAACGAGCACAGGTACATCCGATAATTTCCAAATTCACTCGGGAGTTAGACAGTGATGTACACTATCCACCCTATTGTTCATAACATACATAGATCACAACTGAAAAGTAGCAAAGACAACGTAAGAAAATAATCTGAAAGATAGATTAAACGAATTGCTATTTGAAGACGACCAATCACTAGCAACATCATCAGAAGGGCAACTACAAAGACAAATAGACAGATTGTATCAAACATGCCAAACCTTTGAAAAAGATAAAATATAGAAAAGACCGAAGTAATGAAGATAGTAAAAACAGACGGCAAGAGAAGCAAAGAAATACAGAATAGATGTAGCGTATAAAGTTTAGGGCAAATGATACCAATCTTCAGAGGTAAAAATGTAGATTTAAATACAAAAATAACACTATTCAAAACTATTATTAATCCAACGCTGTGCTACCAATGGACAACAACCGCACATGAGAAACGTAAACTTGTGACAGCTGAAATAGCATGCTTACGCAGAATCCTAGGAATACCGATAAGAGACAGAGCGAGGAATGATGAAATTAGACAAAGAACCGGAATTACCCCAATCGTGGAATATATTAAGAGACAACAGATCAAATGGTTTGCACACATCAGCAGACTACCATCAGACATCATACTACAGCAAGCTATGTTACACAGAATCAATGCAGGCAGACCTAGAGGCCGACCATGAAAACGATGAACCACCATAATAGAGGAGGTGACAAATTCCACAATATACTCAGCACACACGCGGGATATCTCCAGAAAACTCTTCTACCCATGACGTTGAAAGGAACAAAGTGTTTATCGAATATATAGATAGAATGGTAAATAGAACTATTATTAAGCGCACTAAAATTAATAGTAATTGTCAATGTGATTCAGCACTATATCTCATACTCCTATTTTGTTAATGTAATTCAGTAGCAACTATTTCTCATACTCCTCTTTTGTCAATGTGCTTCAGCAACAATTTTTCATTATCAAATTTTATCGCGTGATTCAGCAACAGGTTTCCGTACTCCTATTTTATCAATGTGCTCAAGCAACAATATTCCATACTCCTATTTTGTCAATGTGATTCAGCAAAAATTGTCCCTACGCATATTTTCTGTGTCACCTCTATCGATATGCACACACTTCGAAACACGCTGGTGAGACTACACCTATTATTATGTCTTAAGTTATCAGGTCCAGTTAATAACCATTTCATTATCTTCTGCTTTCGTTCTCAAACTCCTGCAGATAAGCGGTATGTAGTACGGTTAACGCAGAACCTTGTCATGGTTTACAGCCTAGCTTTGATAGCTGCGCCTTTCAGCATGGTACATCTAAATTCATCATATCTTTTAGATCACTTTGACCATATATGGGATGAGACAGCAAATTACACCCCAAAGCCTCCTTATCCGTCTCTTATGACATACTTGGCAGGTCACAGTGTCATTATTATTTGCTCCATTTTCATGTTCCGGCGACACACAGGTGATCTGAATAACCAAAGTTGCAGGTATTGAATCTGCAATATTTCCTTTCTTATGTTGCCGTGGCATATTCTATCAGACTTAAATTATTTCAAATGTCTCCATTAACAATTATGTCGTATCTTTCTACAGGACGATGCATGAAGGCAAGGAAATTTATAATTGTATAAATCGCATACCATCATAACATAGACATACTTCGACAGTTAGACCAAAAGGTATTTATCCAGCTACGTCCTACTAACATACAAAAAGGAAACATATCTAAAAAGAGCATCATCATAAGGTACCATATCCTAAACAGGATGTAGCAGTCATCTAAAAGATATTTGAAAAAAACAAAACTGAACTCGAACCAGGTCCGCTCAGATAGCACCCATTCGTCTCGTAACTTTTTTTTTTCGTTCGCTCCATTGTAACCAGCACGGATATCCGTGTAATTTCCGCCGGGAGCGTGATTACGATGCGCCTAGTATGCCTAGCACATCCGATTTCGGCATGCCTTGACAATTCGGGTATGCTACCCTAGCCTGTGACAGCCCCCATGAAGTCTCGTAACTTCAGTCAAAACGTTTTCTTGTTTGACCAAATCGCATCCCTAAAACATATACGATTTTAGTCAAAATGTCCAACGTGTATATTCTCAAGCTACTATGAATATGGATGGACCTGTCGGTCAACACACAGACATCAATAACACACAAACACACAAACATGTCTGTAAACTCCCCGAGAACCACAAACGTAAAACATTAATACGTGTCTAAGGCCTCAATAAATGTCAAAATGACCAAATTATGCCTACCTGTAAACATAAATAACACATAAACATAAATAATGTTCCTTCAGATGTGGCCAGAGTAAATGAAATAATACAATACAGAAGTATCCAGGACTTATTAATAAAGCAAAATTAGGCAGTAAACGGGATGTGAATCAAGACCGCTCAGATGGTACACATTCGCCTTGCAACATAGAGCTGAAGAATAAAATAAAAATTTCACATTTCGCTATAGTATAGATTTCATGGGAACGCCATGTCTCGGTATAAGACAAATGCTTCGTATATCCGATTGTTTTATTTTTTAATGTTTGAATAATTCATTAGCTGCTTATAATTCGTATCGGTTTTTCGTTTTTTGTTTCTGTAGAAATGGCATACGCTAAATTCTAATGTGAATCCACGTTTACACCTCGGCAACATTGTGCAACGGTTGTTCAGTGATTTTGTGCCTTTGAGGGATTAATAATAGTGCTATTATACCGTTTGGTGTCTCTTATTTCAAAGTTAATGCTATTTTGTTATCGTGGTAACGTGGATCATATTGCTAGAAGAAATTTTAACCATCTCTATTCTTTTTTAACTTTTGTCGGTTTTATATTGACAGCGGTATCACGGGGAGACCCAAATCTTGCGGAATTTTCCGTTTCATTTTTACCTCTTTATTACAGGGAGCCAAATATTGTGAAATTTTCGTTTTCACATTGACCACTGTATCACGGGAACAAAAGCGGAATTAGTTTACAGTATCAAAATGAATGGCGTGTCACGAGATTCAAAGGTGGAACACAGAATAATAACACTGATATTTAATTAATGTCACCAGAGGCGATTAAGGAGGTTTAGATTATGGTTTGCTTCGACACCCCGTAGAAATCTCAAAATGGTCCTATACAGTACTGAAACCAGACGTATCCAGCTATACGCATAACCGACTGCGGTTTGAGCAGCTATAAAATTATCATGAGTAATTCACACTTACGGAAACACTTAATACTTTTTTTTAGATTTGTATACATAGATATTGTGCCAGAGAAAAAAATTCCTAGGGTATCAATCGCTAACGAACGTTTAGCGGAAACGTTGATTACAATTGCCTCCTATGACAACGTACATATTTGTTTTTATTACCGAGAATTACGAATTTCTTGCTGCTTATTTCCAATGTTTATCCAGAGTTGTCTTTCGTGCCAAGAAGACTTCAACATGGTGTGAGGGTGTTGCATGCCTCAAGGAGAAGCATAAGACTCCCCGTGAGTTCGACAACGTGTGTATATATTATTTATATATATGGGTTGTTCATAAGTTATGTCAACAATATTTCTCCAATTTTGATCCACTTCCACTGTCCAGAATTCATTTATTCTCGCACACACACTCTCTCCTTAAGTATCTTTTTTTTAAATGTGGTTATCCCCCTTCTCCGTAACACTGTTTTTTTTTTTGTAGAAAAAAGGATGAAAAATTAAACTGTTTCAGATTTAAAATTTAAAAAATGTAATTGCTATATTTAATCAATCTTGTCGATGTCAACTTTTGTCAACCTTCACACTTCTTGTCAACATCTGTCAAACATTTGTATACCCCCGTCCCCCGTAATATTGACATAATTTATAGACATCACCCATATATGCAGGTAACGTAAAAGAATTACACACAGAAGCACTTGATAAGGCAGAAATCACTGGACACAGCTGTTGGCAGCAATCACTGGACACAGCTGTTGGCAGCAATCACTGGACACAGCTGCTGGTATAAATCACGCAATATATACGGTGATGTCTCTTAATCCGTAACTAGATTATAGCAACTTGAAAATATTTATAAATGGGCGAATATATGCATTGACGCTTCGTGTTTCTTTCCAGAAAGCATTTCAAATAAATGTATTGTGAAAGCTATTATAATCATCGTTCAAATGCTCTTAATATGAAGTATTCGCGTGTGTGTGTATCGCGGGAATGGGTGTATGTGCATGGGCGTGAGTATATGACTATGTATGTGCAGGTGCGGGGTGTTTTTTTTTTACAGATCACACAGCCTTTGTGGTAGGCTAAAGAACATTAACTCAAAGTCGCAAATACTGTGAAACTTGTGACATTAATTCGTAGTCACAAATAATGTGAGACCTATGACATTGTCGCAAATAATGTGAAGCTTATGACATTGATTTATTGGGTTAGGGTCGTCGATTGTATTTAACACACCATGATGTTTACTGGCAATTCTTTTCTTTCCTTGGAATTCTATATCTGCATATACATTGGTTTATTTTTTTTTTTATTGTGGCGGTTTTTAATAGCTTCCCTTTTCTTTGAATTCTGCCAATCGGTAGAATACGGAAAATGTACTCATTTCTTGGTATACATCATCTATTTTTGCAGCTTCATTTGACGTTCTACAAGAACTTGTTTTGCTGATGAAAACAGAAGTTATAAGATACTACGGAAACTGACGAGCTACACAAAGAAATAGTAATAGTATTTTAGTGAATAACCAATTTGAAATCTACAAAACGTGTCTATATTAAGTATAGGTCAAAGTTCTTTTGTTCAACTTTACCCTCAAAATACGAAACTCTACTTGCAGTAGCACTTAGTTTTTCCCAGTTTACTCGTAGTAACTTGATGTAGTTTTAAATAGTAGTTTGTTGTTTTTTTAAAAAATAAAGTAGCTCGCAAAAACAATGTGTTAAGTCTGCTTATACTATGAGTTAGCAATATTTTTTTCCAAGAAACATGTATGAATGAAGACAACATAAGACTAATTAGTTATACGTACAATATATCGAACAAAACAGTGTCAATAGAAGTTAGAATATATATTCAATATATGCGATCATTGAGAAATAGGTAGAGTGATACCGGATGTAGTTTTTTTTTAGAAAGCAAGCATATTTACCATGTACACATACGATAATTTACAAAAATCGAAGAAATATCATAACTTAATTTCCATGAGAAAATAATAAACACACGCACATATGATTGAGTAAGTATTGTTAGTCTACTGACTATTGAGTAAGCACAAGGGGAAGTGGGAGAGAGGGTGCTTACTGACTAGACAATAATATGTTTATATGATCGTGTATAAGTGGTGATGTATCTGCTGCAGTTGTCTGTGTGTGTAAATATGATCAGAGCGAGATAAAGAGAGAGAGATAGAGAGAGAGAGAGAGAGAAAGAGGAATATAGATATATAAATATGTATATACAATAACTCCATATATATCCGGATCTGTGAATAAGAAATAGTGGGTGTGTCTCAGACTGTCATTGCAGCATGTTAGATTTTAGCATCATGCACTAGGGTATTCGGACCAGTCAGGAGACAGCGACAACATACTGACAGAATATTGCTTAGAAAATTACTACAGCCACAAAATGGCGTTTTGATAGCTATGTCCCACATGACATCATGGCGTTTCTGCTTCACAAGCTAAGATGAACAGGAAATTGAAAGAAATTCAAATTATGTCTGTTTGTTTACGAGTTCTCAAATTTGCTATAGAATTCAATTCATGCTCTGAAAAGTCTAGATAGGATACCAACACTATCATGTGTAACCACTAATTGTGCTGATTATTAACATTAACGATTAATGGAGATTTGCAAATATATTGTGGACTACACACGTAGAACCTAAGTTAGTTTTTCTAACAACACCATGCATTATTCACTCTGCTGGGGGTTTGACTAAATGAAAGTAAAATCAGAATTGCCAGGAGTGACCCTAATCTCTGACATATGTATGCACAACGCCAAATGTCAACAGTCTTACACGATAAGATGCTATCTGAACTGTAGCCCTGTTTACAGTAGTGATGAAAGGTGGTGTAAGTTTGGGATTTTCTCTTTCCATAAGTTAAATATTTACTGTGTATTCTAAATGATGAACAGCAAAAGAAAAACACCATTATTCTCCGACTATAATATTCAGAATAAAACATATATTATTCTTATTGGATAATTTATTGATTTAAATAATTAATATGATTGAAGTCCCATTTTTAGTATTTCATTAGTTGTGGTGTGTCATAAGATGTGAAAATAACTCTAAAAATGATGTGGTTACTGTATAGATTACTCGAGATTGACAGGGACAAAACACATCAACAAATGATGTGGTTACTGTCTAGATTACTCGAGATTGACATGGACAGATCACACTGCTTCTCCTGAGGGCATGACACAACAGACTGAATAAATATATGCACACCAATGCAATTGTTGTGCAACACTGCTGAGCACTTGTAAAACACATGAACATACCCCTGAACATACCCCTGAACATACCCCTGAACATGCCCTGAAGAACTGTCCACAGTATGAAGAATTGAGAAAAACATACTGACCTAACGTGGGTTAACCGTGGAATTAAAAATGTATAGAACCAAATAACTCCAGACCACCGTATAGTCCACACGGAAGCCTTGTCTAGCAGTGTAGACGTCAAGCAGGGAACGAAATAAAGAAAATAGAGTCGGCTTCCATTAACAAAAGAATCAGATCTATAACTTTTACGTCAGTCAATTATCAGAGATAAAAAGATGTTGGCAATAATAATAATAAGAAGTTAAGTTTCTTATATTCATGTTTGATGCTTGTCGGGGAATACAGTGTTAGACCTGTAATTTCTCTTGGACGAACAGCATATTTAATTTGTAATGTTGTCACTTTTCCCAAAGGATATGATACGACAAACGATGCGGCTGGTCGACCTAGGGACCGTTGGTGATGTAAAAAATATTTCTAGTTGAAATGAGAATGAAACACAGGACAACTCAACTTAGAAGCCAGTTCACTAACTACTGAGCTAGAGGTAGGGCCAACATGATTTTTAATAAGAAAAATCTATATGCCTGGCTTTGGAAATGGAAGAGGTAGGAAAGAATTAGTGAAAGTTGATTTTCTCCTATACCGTATGAACAACTGCGACGGACTGGTTGATGTTCTCCTATACCGTATCGAACAACTGCGACTGACTGGCAAAAGTAGGTACAAAAAAATATCAATTTCATCACAATCTCTAATGAAGCACAAACTCTCATACAAAGAAGCTATAAACACACATAAAGTTAGAAAACAGGCAGCAACTTTCCACAGGACCCCATTCTAAAGCAGAGCAATTCACAGAACACCACAATTTTTAAGATTCCGCACGGGACACTGTAGACTACAAGCACATCTCTGCAAAATAAAGGCTGTCCAAACTAACCCATGCCCATGTCATAATGGTATTTGAGGTAATTTACATGTACATAGTGGAATTTGTTGCTAAATATGCTTTACTAACAATTAATCATCGAACTGAAGACGAGTCCTTTATGGGTTTTTTTTCCATAGATGCTCTTAGTATTCAAGTAACATATTCTTTCCACAATGAAGTCTTCATTATGGCCGCACACTATTCTTGGCCAGTTTATCTGCTACAACCAAAGACATATTTATGCTTGTCCTGATTTCTGTTTTCTACTTGTTTAAGTACAAATTATGGGTCTCTTATTTTTGTGTTGATATAATTCGTTTTCTAAAACATTCTGTGCTTTTGTTAAAAAGAAAGTGTTTCATTCACATATCTAATTTCTTGGATCCGCTGTCCTTCTATGTTAAGAGGGATTGAAACTCTGCGAGCTAATCATTTCCTACGTTTCACATGCTATCACAAAACAAATATGCTGAGATTTCAGATAAGACTAAGCCCGTAGATAAATTGTTGCTCTAGGAGGTTAACACACCCCCCTTCCTTAGAAAGTTAACACATCCCCCTTTCCTATGCAAGTTAACACATCTCCCTTTCTTAGAAAGTTAACACACCCCCCTTCCTTAGAAAGTTAAGACATCCCCATTCCTTAGAAAGTTAACACATTCCATTTCCTTAGAAAGTTAACACATCCCCCTTCCTTAGAAAGTTAACAACCCCCCCCTTCCTTAGAAAGTTAACACGCCCCCTTCCTTAGAAAGTTAAGACATCCCCCTTTCTTAGAAAGTTAACACATTCCATTTCCTTAGAAAGTTAACACATCCCCATTCCTTAGAAAGTTAACACATTCCATTTCCTTAGAAAGTTAGAAAATTACATTTAACAATAAGACTCATAACTCGCCAGGGTCATAGTGGTTGGTACCACACTAGGAGACATCAGTACAAAAAGCCCTCCAAATATCTCTTTCTCAACCACCGTTCTGAGGAGCGTAGATAAATCACACCCAGACCAATTCTTGATTTTCTTTACCGTCTTTTTTCCTTATACCCTCGACTGCTGCTTGCAAAATAATTGTAGAAAGTGAGATATGTCTACGTTTACGTCATTTCACCCCTGCCAAAAGTGATTCTTCATAACCTGCAAGTTTGTTTATTTGCTGACGGACAAATATATTTGTCTTGTGTTCCATATAATTACTTCTTAGCAAACGTCTGTAGCACTTGCTTTCAAAAGCATGTACTCAACTTTCTGTGTCTGCATTGAGTGTCCAACATTTACTCCTGTATACAAGTATACTTAGCACTAGCGATATGAATAGATTTATCTTTACTGTAGCACTGATCTTACTTTTATTATAGCATATTCAGTACTACTATGAAGTAGGCTCATTACAAACAACGAGTAAACCTCCTCCCCTTAATGATTTACAAAACAAATGCCAATAAAAATCACCCAAAAAATGAATAAATGTCCATTTTTGTTTAGTAACACCCGCTCCCCCATTACATAAATGTACAGGTAACCACCACCTCGCTACCATCATCTTGGAGAAGACGTTCTTATCTTACTCCTTTCTGTACATTTAACCAACTGATTGCTATAAATTCAATTTTTACTGTTACTTCTTATTTGTAATACAGCAATTTGCGCGAGATGACTGGGAATTCGAAACTGTTCGTGCACGAACCATGCGCGTCACCAATGACCACCTACTAACATAATCAAAACAAGCCTTCATATGTGATGATTTTATTATTGCTGTGATTTTCATTGATCACTCTGTGTATACTTTCTGTCGCCTGTCAACAGCGACCAAAGAAATAACCTACAACATGATGTATGAAGACTTGATATGATTCTGCTATCAGGTCTTTATTGAAAACGGTCATGTTTGACCACAGTTATGCACAATTAAAATCAGTGAGATAGTTAGCTAAACCGGCATAAATAAATAGGTTTAGAATTCCCTACACTCTTTTATAATTATTATCATATTGAATATGTGATTCTAAAACATTTTGTCAGATCTAACCCTACCATATAATAAATACCACAAGGATTTCTGCTTCTAGTCTTTCGTGAACTCCCCTCCTTATTTCGCTAACGTGGTGTGTCAAAGCAGAGTTGCTCCCATAGTTGCTGACCATGCGTAAGTTGGCATTCCTTGGCTGTGGAAAGTATATTCAATTTTTTCCAATCTAAATACCAGCTTTCTAAAGTTGCGCTATATGCACAGTGGCCACCTCTTCCTCTGCTTACATCATTTCTGCTGTTATAATATTGCTACTCGTATATTTTTGTCTTAATAAAAAAAATACCATGGCCGTCTATAGCTTAAATACTTTTACTATTTCATCCTTATTTTAAGTCCGGCTCTGTGGTACAGAGCGCGTCTGTGATGGCCAATGTACCAAGTTCGATCCCCGCCACAGGCAATTGTACATCCGGACCGTTCAGAAAGTAATGGCAAACTACTGAACATATTTATATAGCCTAGAAAATCATCACAGCCAACCAACGCTGGTTTGATAGCTAAGTCCTGTAAAATTATATGCTACCAATTAATACTTTTTTCATTCATACTGGAAATAAAATTACATACATTCACATATTTCAATCCAATAAAATAAGAGACGAACATATGATTAGACATATCCACATAAGATATGTTTCAGTATAAGGATCACTTGGAATTTGTGTTCTAAAAATCTTCTTCTTTCTGTCCTCATGTACCTTTCGGTGTTGAGGGGAGAGTGAGTGTACGGTCTTTTGCCCTTCTATTTGCCTCCTCTGCTGTTATATTTCCGAGTGTCTCTAATACACTATCTATCCACCTTTTACGAGGGCGTCCAATAGGTCTCCTGTTTTCGTATCGTTTGTTAAGTGTTTATTGGATAATACTTTGCTCTTTCTGTCTCGTTATGTGGCCGTACCATTTAACTTGTTGTTTCTGTATGTATTCTATTGTTGGTTGATCCTAATTGTTTCCTTAGTGCTTCATTCCTGATTTTGTCTCTCAAGCTAACTCCAATCATATGTCTCACACATTTCATTTCAGTGGTTTTAATCTTATGTATTGTTCTAGAATCTAATGTCCAAATTTGACACTGATAACACAATGTTGGTAAGAAAATGGTGTTGAAAAGCGCTTTCTTTGTTTCTAGTGTAATATCTTTGTTTCTTAGTAAAGGTGTTAATTGACCAATGATCTGACAGGCCTTATTACATCTTGCGTTTATTTCTGCTTCTTGTTTGTTGTCATATCTCAATGTGCTGCCCAGTACTAAAAATCGACAAATGATTTTTTTTTTAATCGCTAATTTAAAAAAAACATAAATTGAATGAGAGAAACAAAGACAAAGCTTTAACACTCTTAGAGTATCAATGAGTTATCATAACAGCACAATGTACTCAACACAATTGTCTAAACTTAAGAAATCAAACTGGTTATAATACGCGAATACAGTGAAAAATACTCGATACATAAGAACATAGATAACCACAGACAACAATGGCTATTACTCTCTACCAAGTCATTAATGACTATTATATTTGGAGTACTGAGTTGTTACTGTTTTATCTTATATTAAGAAACGTACTTCGAGAGTTAAATGGGAAACTGAAGAATAATGACTGGACACAGTCTACGCATTCAGCGTAACTTGCACACGCTCAGAGTTCAAATGTGACAGCGACAGAGCATTTACACTGTGGATCATGCCACGCTTTCTAATGTTATCTAGATATGAAAATTAGTGTGAGACATTTGTACAAGAACTCGGTAGATTACACAATTTCACAATATAAGCAATATGCCACAGAGTGTCACATTAACAGAAAAGAAATAATACGGTGGTGGGGTATACATAAAACAATAAGGCATCAAGAATGTAACATTTACAAATACGAAACGAGGTACATAGAGGTTCCCATAAAGAAAATAAAATCAAGGGATAACTTGTCACATAACAAAAACCGGGGAATATAGTGCCATATTAACAACAACAATTAAAGATAGGGAGAATCACAATAACAATAAAGGATAGAAAATGTTACATTAATAAAAACAATATGAGATAATCAAATTAACAAAATTGACATGAGGTAGTCATATTCACAAAAAACAACACGAGGTAGTCACATTAACAAATAAAATAATAATGGATATAATGTCACAATAGCATAAACATTTAGGGTAGATGGTGCCACATTAACGAACATAATAATGAATAGCGAGAGCCCCTTCAATAAAAAATAATAAGAGAGTGTCACATTTAAAAAAAACACACGGTATAGTGTCATATTAACAAACGCAATAAAGGGTTGAGAAGCCACATAAAGAAAACAAAATAAGTAATAGAGAGCGTCACATTAACAAACGCATTAAGGAATAGTGCTACATTTAAAAAAAAAAGGAATCGTGCCACATTAACAAACACAATAAGGAATAGTGGCACATTACCAAACAGAATAAGGAATAGTGCCACATTAATAAATGCAATAAGGGATAGAGAGAGCAACCTTAATAAAAAACAAAATAATTAACACAGAGCGTCACATTAACAAACACATTAAGGTATAGTGCCAAATTAATTAACAAACACAATAAAAAAATATGTTGTATCACCTTAATAAAACAATAAGGAATAGAGAGTGTCACATTAACAAACATAATAAAAGATGGATAATGTCACATTAGCGAACACACGCAGCAAGCTTAGAGATAGGGAAGAAAGGGTTTAGAGGATTAAAACCCCTTTCCTTAAAAAAAATAAGAGAATGATTATTGTTAACAATTTAGTACTAGTTCCCTAAACGATACTCCCCTCCCCACCCCCCCCCCCCCCACCTCTTTAACATTTTTCCAATAAGAATATCACAAAAACATCACATGGGAATTATAAGTTTACACGCAAAAATGATGAGATTACAAAAGAAAATAATGAAATTTACACGATGAAATGGACGTATGACGTTTTCTTTCATATAAGTAATCAACCCCACCCAACACACATTACTGAAGTCGTTTCTACGGCCCTGGATAGAAGACGAAGAAAATACATCAAAATTTATTTGTGGAAAGAAAAAAATAACGGTTGGGGGGGGGGGGGGGGCAGTGTTAATCTAATGTCCGTTTGTGGTTCTATTCTAAGCCGTACTCTCTCAAATCTTTAGAAGGACATTCGAATATATCAACTGTAAATATTGTGTGTAGTAATATTCGAATATTTCAGCTGTAGATATTGTGTGTAGTAATATTCGAATATTTCAGCTGTAGATATTGTGTGTAGTAATATTCGAATATTTCAGCTGTAGATATTGTGGGTAGTAATATTCGAATATTTCAGCTGTAGATATTGTGTGTAGTAATATTCGAATATTTCAGCTGTAGATAGTGTGGGTAGTAATATTCGAATATTTCAGCTGTAGATATTGTGTGTAGTAATATTCGAACATTTCAGCTGTAGATATTGTGTGTAGTAATCTTCATATTAATGATGAGAAATATATTCAAATATCCTGAGCGATTCAAATATTTATTTGTAATGATTGTCACGTGTATTGGCAAGTGCTGCGTACAGACACATTTTGATTTCTCTCAATGACGTAGGAATATTCTAGATTAAACATGTTAATGAAGCAACGGGTGCATTGCAGTGTGAGAGAATGAAGGACGCCTTGTTGTGTGAGAGATGTATATTTAAAAAACAAAAATTTCACCCATTTTATAATGACCACAAAAGTCTATTTAAAAAGATATTAATAAATTGGTAAATAATGAAAGAAATGTAAAAATAATATACACAGAAGTACATTAGAAACATGAGCATCTGCTGAGTAATACAAGAGAAATTGTGTGTAAGTTGAATACCACACAATGGGAATCTGCTGAGTAAACATACAAGAGAAATTGTGTGTAAGTTGAATACTGTCCTATGAAAATCTGTAATGAACTGCAAAGACAGGAAAGACACTGCTGGACAAGAGCAGATTCGTAGATCACAACACATGTTAGTACAGGCTATGATGATGTCAATTCTCCAATAGACGTGTCACCAATATTGTGTACAAACAATATTCTCAACGGTAGATAGACACAGTTCATGACGATCACAATGTGTTAACATTTGTTGAATTAATCCTAAATATGGTGATAACAATGTGTTAACATTTGTTGAATTAATCCCAAGCATGACGATCACAATGTGTTAACATTTGTTGAATTAATCCCAAGCATGACGATCAAAATGTGTTAACATTTGTTGAATTAATTCCAAGCATGACGATCAAAATGTGTTAACATTTGTTGAAATAATGCCAAAGGAATTATGAAACACAAGGTCATAGTTGATGATCAAGTACAGGAAGATGGTACAAGAGATCAGACGAGAAAGAGACAAATACGGCAATAACAGAAGAGAGAAGGGAAAAGCTACAGAGCACACATAATCAAAAAATATAGGAGGACAATATTGAATAGTCGAGATAACTAAATAATATTTAGCTCATCTAACCTGCCTGTGCCACCATTGTATTTTCTTCTTCTTATTTTTTCTCACATGACATGCCTCTCTCAAGTCTTTAATATTTTCCTCCTATTGTTTGATTATATATGTGCTCTGTGACTTTTCCTTCCTCTCTTCTGTTCTTGCCGTATTTGCCTCTCTCTCTCTCTCTCACAAACACTCTCAACTGATGTCTTGTACCATCATCATTTGTTCTGCTCTTACATTATGATTTTTTATTTGTAATATTAATTGTCTGTTGCTTGTTTGTGTCCTGATGAAGACTTCTTAGTGGAAACGTCCCCCGTCACTGTGTCTCGTTGTTAGGTTGCTTTGTCGACTTATTTTAGTAACACGAATACCTATTTTTGTTCATTTCGATATTTGCCCTGGGTTACCACAGCTATGCAATTCCAGTTTATACCCGACATTGGAACTTTTATCTCCAAGTACAGGATTGACTCTATTGTACTAAGGTTACTCCATATTTGCTCGACCCCTCTCAACGAATCGGTATATTGCATGTCGAAAGTATCACTCATAGCACGCTAACTCCGTAGCTTCACGTGATAATCCCTAGGAATCTGCGAAAAATTCACTTTATAATCAAGACGTTGCAAGTGAGATTCGAACCAATTAACTCTTGGGCACAAGGCAAGCAGTTTAACAACTACGTTAGGAATGAACCCCAGCAAATAAGTAAAGTTGTCCATTTTCACACCAGTGAGGCATATTAGGACATACAATGTTAGACACGGGCATACTATGTTAGAACCCTACCGTAGAACCTCATGGTTTACATATTGGTTACTGCGATATCTGTACCTATCGTCCCGAACCACCCGGCTTCGGCATAATACGACTTAGATAACATCTATATATTTATATGTGGATCGGTCATAACTGCAGCAAAACTGTACTCCATTCGGCGAAACTCGAAACTTGGAACAGGATAATGAAGTTTTACTAATCATTGGTACAGCACATAATAACACACAAATCAATATGTGTGCGTTATTATGTGCGCTGCCGGTGATTAGTAACACTCAATTATCCAGTTACAAGTTTCGCATATTTATCTAAACACTTTAAGTAACATTGTGCTTTGATGTAAACATTGTGAGATAACATTTATTTTTAGAATTTGCGTAACAACAGGTTTGTTCTCATACTTTGAGCGTGACCATCGGCACATACAGAAAACCTAACTGCTAAACGTAAACAGGCCTTCATTCAGAACGTTTTTGATTATTGTCACGTTTTCCATTTGTTACTATTTATATACCTGGAGTAGCATTGGCTATTTTTGGCATACGATTCCAAGTATATAAATAATGGCCAACAGAAAATATGGGAATAATCAAGAAAAGTAACGAATTAAGGCCTCATTAATTATGTTAGAAGACTTGTAGTACTTTGTTAATAGCCACTCTTTGAGTCACAGTATGTTTGTTTTTGTGAGTAAAATATACTTGATTTATATATATATATATATATATATATATATATATATATATATATATATATATATATATATATATATATATATATATATATATATATATATATATATATATATATATATATATATATATATATATGTTAGCGAATGTAAAAAAATAATTTATAAATTTATAAATTTGAGAAATAAAAAGCTTGTTTTCAATTTCAATTCTTTTTACATTTTAAGTAACAGTACCATTGCTTTACATTTTAAGTAACATTCTATTTGTTTTTATAATTTGCTCAATGGTACTTATACTTGTATGTCTGCATCTTTTCTTACATTAGCATGTGCCGAAGCCCGACATTGAAGGAAGAAAATACTCACTTATTTATTGAATGTGTCACGACTTAGACAGGCGAGTGTGCGTTGTTTGATCTGATACTTTAACTCTTATGTTGCTTAATTAATCATTGAAATTGTTAATTTTCGGAAGAGTTTTACAATAAAGTAATATATTTAAGAGCAACTATTAAATTATATAATTCGTCAGCTTATCAACTCAGCGGGGTGTTTTAGTAGCTATTTCAGCGGTTTATTGGTGACATGGAAATGCGGTGAGTCGCCGATTTATTTTCGTAAAAGGCCCGACGTATCCGTCTTCAACGGACAAGTTATGTACTTAAATGTGTTCTTTTATTAACAAGCTCCTACTAGTCCGCAGATTGTAGTCCTGAGAATGAGATATGATGTGTCATGGTTAACACGTTTGCTGCGATATCTGCGTATTTCTATTAACCATGTCATGTTATATTTTCTGTTAGTATGTGACCAGATGTATAAAACATATTTCTAAGTAATTCGAAGCAAATGAATTATTAAGGACGCAATGACGACTCAACTAATATAATCTGAAATACATAGATCTAGCAAATACTTGACTTGTGAGAAATACAAGTAGATTACATGACGCAGACCAACTATATTAAATACAAGTATAAGATAAGACGCAATCCTACTTAGGCATTCTTATAGAAGCAAGAGGCATACCTACTAGGCTACTGTATTGATAATGCTTACAAGATATATCTACCATATTGATAATGGTTACAATATAGAATTACTATATTGATAATGGTTACAAAATAGATCTACTATATTGATAATGGTTACAAAATAGATCTACTATATTTATAACGATTACAAGATAGATCTACTATATTGATAATTATTAAAAGATAGATCTACTATATTGATAATGATCACAAGAAAGATCTACTATATTGATAATGATTACAAGATAGATCTACTACATTGATAATGATTACAAGATAGATCTACTATATTGATAATGATTACAAGATAGATCTACTATATTGATAATGATTACAAGATAGATCTACTATATTGATAATGATTACAAGATAGATCTACTACATTGATAATGATCACAAGATAGATCTACTATATTGATAATGATTACTAAATAATTATAATGTCAGAAAAGTAGACGGTTGACTTAGACCTAAATGTAGTATTGAGGTTTCTCAATATATACCCTGTCCCTCACATAGCAGTTTCACGCCGCCTTCCAAGAGTACCACTCATAAAGAACGTAGCTCCGTAACTTGAAATGATTATCCCCTGGGATCTCAAAATAAATGTACTTGTAAACAAGATGTCACGGCCCATGATCGAACCTCTTGATCACAAGATAACATGTCACTATGTCAATGACAGAACTTAATGCTGATATCAACACAAATAGTAATAGGATACTAATTTTTTTTAAAGTATAAACATTTTATAATATTATTAATATGATCTATTTATGGTTGTCGGTGAGAACATAATCAAATCACATCAGTTATAATTTGCATACAAACTTTGCTAACGTTAAAGTCCCAGTTCGCTATCACATTGCCCCTTTCTACTTACTTGTGATTGGGGCCTCCAGGGCCATTGTTTCAGTCCTGGAAGGCGAAATGGTGACTGCTGATCTAATGAATAGCTATAACAACAACTTGGATTTATCAATTTGCAGAAAGTAATCCTGTTTCCTTGCTGGAATATAGTAATGAGGATTAGGCGTGCCTAGCGTCCGCTAAGAAGGGCATGCAACTGACACAAGAAACGCGTTAGACCTAGAAAAGTACTACAAGCTGAAACAGTAGGCAGACACTCCGTTCGGAAGGAAACGTGGGCGAACAAACGCAATAAACTGAACGAAATCTGTGCCCTAGACAACTCTTTCTATCTGATTCCACATTAATCCTCAACAAAAGGGAACCCATGGGCGGGAATATATTCTTACAGTGAGGCTCACTCTCATTGGTTCCCAGCAACTAGCGGGATGGCACGTGGTCTCATCAATATTGGAAAGGGGCAGGGCCTCAGTGAAACGACCGTCCTAAACAAACGATTCCTAGTCTGTTATTCGTCGCTCAGTGTGAACGTGTATTCACATCAAGAAATGATCGCATAACTTGGTCGCACAATGAATGGTTCCAGTGATAATATAATATTATATACGCCAGGGAAAGATGCGTCCACACATTTAGTTTTTTTATCAATATTTTTAAAAAATCTGGTGATGAGGGAGGGCCTAGCAGTGGAAAGAAGAAAAATGAGGAAACGTTATAGTCAATGAAGACACGAGACATAAATTAAAATTTAGAAAGTATTTATGTAATTTTCACCATATTTAAATCGATAGGGCCTATGTCTTTTGAATGGTGATGTATAAATGTTTTGGCTATAAAAAGATAGTAGCATATCATATGCATTATTATAGATTGCACCGCATTTTTTTGCGTATGGTGATTTTCCAGGCAATATTTACATTGTATATGTTCCTATTGATATATGAACGGTCCGAATGCACAACTGTCTGCAGAGGATAATAAACGGGGTACTTTGACCTTCCTTGTGTTGCAGGGGCCCCAAAGGGAGGCTAAGAATAACGGCAATGTTACCTGTTATACATTTCGTTATTGTTGTTAAGATACCAAGAAATTACACGCAATTGGCGTTTACTTCATATGTGCAATCTTCATCTCGTGGTTTCTCCATCAGAACTTTATTTCATACACATCAGACTAACTCTCCATCGTGTGGTTTCTCCATCAGAACTTTATTTCATGCACATAAGACTAACTCTCAGCGGTGTTCAATGCTTTAACAAGTCTCCTACTCAGATGCCGTGGATACATGTAAAAAGTGATTCCGTAGGTTTTGGTAGATGATATTGCTTATCCCATTGAGTATAGAGAATCAAAGGGACCCAGAATTTATGATGAAGAAGATTGTGTCAGGCCTAAAGATGCAAATATCGCTGACAAAATGTAAACCGTGATAGTACATCGCTTTCCACTGCCTGTCGCACATTCTTTTAGCATGCCACAGTTAAGAATGAACACAAAATGAGACTATTGGGGGGGGGGGGATCTTCTGTACCACCACACCCAGAGCTGGTCAAAACAAACTATTTAACAAAACCATAAACAATAAAACTCTAATTTTCTCTTATTCTGAGATCGCCCTGAAAGCGTTAACAAGGTGTCATCTGGATAATGTTCATGTCTTGTCTTACCGGCTGCGATTTCACGCTTCTCAGCCAGACACAACCAATACGCAAGTATTGTGGCTCACTTTGTCTTTATTTTGTAGGTTTGCAAACCTCACGTCCAACCATTATAATTGCCCCTCACGACATGTCTGATAGATCAAACTGTCACTATTTTCCGTCCCCCTCCCCTCCCTTTCTTCCCGTTCATCAAGTGACATATTCTTTCCAGAACGTAGTCTTTCCTATGGATCTCTTGAATTCTCCGCGGTCTTGAGCAAGTTGCCCTGCATCTTCCAGTGACATGCGCAGACATTCTTAAAAGTCTTTTGTCCAAAGGCGTCTTGGTCGGCGTTCTTTCCGTTACCAACTTAAAATCCTTGTCTAGTTCAGACAATAGTAACGATAGATTTATCTTTTTTAATATGATTAGAATGGTTTTATCTCTTATTGTTAGCTTTCGTTCTCAAATTTCCACTAGATCTGTCTTGCAGTCCAAGATGGTCATACACGATAACCAACAACAGGATGTTGTCCAGAGAACAGTTATGCGCTTTGTCGAAGTTTCATTTGTGCTAATGATCATACTTTGCAAGCAACTATTGAAGTTATTTGTAGTGACATTGAAAAATAGGAAATTGTATTAGAAAACTGATTATCTGTCCAAATTCTTCCCGTAATGTCTTCACTGCTGGATAATTAAACTATAAAAGAAAAAAATCATAAAACAGCAAACAGCGAGTGAACCAGTTCGAATCACCTTTGGCGCATTATGACCTTTCTTTAATAATAAATCCTGGATGCTTATATACGTTTCACAACTGTCAGGCCTAGAGTTTAGCTCCCAGTAAGCGTCTGTCAGGCCTAGAGTTTAGCTCTCAGTAAACGAATGTGAGGCCTAGAGTTTAACTCCAAGTAAGCGACCGTGAGATTAGCTCCCAGTAAACTACTGTGAGACCTAGAGTTTAGCTCCCAGTAAACGACTGTGAGACCTAGAGTTTAACTGTCAGTAAGTGACTGTCAGGACTAATGTTTAACTCCCAGTAAGCGACTATGAGGCCTAAAGCTTAACTCCAGTAAGCGACTGCATTTTTTGTAATGTCGTAGGAAACACTTTAAAAATACTAACTTGAGCATGTCGTGACGACAGCAATGACATGCAGTCTTTATCACAGCCACACTACTCTCACTATAACACTCTAATAGGAAAACATACAGTAATATTCGCTTTTTTTATATACTGGAATCACATACAGAAAAACTGAACAAATATTGAGAAATATGTAACCCGGAATACAGCCACAAGCCTGTCAGAACGGCATTCTAATCTTGTCTGGAAATAAAAGATCTGACTAATGTTGTGAACAAACTACATGTCACATAGTAGAGTTACGTCATGATCAGAGTGATTAGAACATGTGTGTCCCTCAGCTGCGGTATTCGACCCTGGTATGTCCAGGCAAGACCACAAATAAAGAGTGAATTTAAGGGGTTCAAATGTCATTCTTAGACAAATATAACATAATATTTCATAAAATAGTGACAAGTAAAGCTTGAAACAAGGTAATAAAGTTTTGTAAAAGCTTAGTTTTACCTTGTTTCATGCGTTACCTGTTGGACATCAGTTTTGTGCAGTAAGTACATATTTACAATGTGACAAGGTACTGTCAGTAGGAAGTCTATTTTGCAGATGCGGATATATGTTTGAAGTATATATTTATTTATTTAAGCCAATACAAGAGAAAGAGAGATCGAAAGATTGAATCACTAAAGTTATTGAATGCTCACATTGAATGCGAGATCAGCAGGATTATGACACGTCTGCTGCAGGTATCAACATGTTGTAAAGCAAACAAAGAGACGCTATACCGAGAAGTGTCACTTGCCTAAGATGAAATCACTTATATAAACAAATACGTGACACGACTATATGGTTACATTGATAGTTATAATGAAACCTTGACCACACGTGGACCTACGTGATCTATTGTCCAGTGAAGAACCTTATTGTTAGATATTGCAATCCCACGTCGCGTGAGATGCATTACCTTGGTGGACGTGTGCAAGTCTTCCTGAAATTGAATGATATATCTTGTGACGTTTTCTCTCGAGAACGTTGTCTTCCCAATGAACTCATTGAACCCTTCTCTTTCTTGGGTCATGCGGCTAGCATTTTTCAACGACGTATTCATGTGATCTATAATGTCGTCAGCCCATCGTCTTCTTGGTCTGCCTTTTCTCCTCGACCCAGGTGCTCTGCCTTCCATTAGTTGTCTTTCTAATAGGTGAAGCTTCAAACAAGGTAATGAAGTTTTGCTAATTGTACTAAACACGCATAGGCACACACACACACAAATCGACGTTTCGACCGAAAGGCCTTTATCAATGATCACAAATAAACACATATAAATCAAAAACAACAAGTAGGGACGACACTACTTGCGTTCCCTACTTGTTGTTTTTGATTTATATGTGTTTGTGATCCTTTATAAAGGCCTTTCGGTCGAAACGTCGATTTGTTCGTGTGCCTATATCTGTTTCGTATAATTAGCAAAACTTTATTACCATAAAATATAAAAATATCATTAGAACCAAGTTGTCTGAATGCGTATTTTTTGCAACTATGAAATATATACCGAATATCGACTATAGACAATAGTTTCTCAGCTATACATGTTATTCAAGTAAAACTAAATTAGTGAACGCGCATCTTTCAACGTGATGCGAAGATGCTACATAGCTGGACGAGGTTCGAATCTTGTTCTCCTCCTTAATTGTACCTTTAAATTTTCATAGATCTCTATTCATATTAAAGGAATGGTAAAGGCAGGTCCCATGGTAGCAACCTGCTGTCTGGGATGAACATAATTCTTCATGTACTAAGTATAATGTACTTTAAATGGGCAACAACTTGAAAAAGTACACAAATTTTCCTATCTAGGAAGCAAATTAACATTCGATGGTGATGTCATGACAGAAATTACAACTCGCATTGCACTAGCATCAAGTGCCTTTAACTGACTGTCTAATATCTTGATGTCACAGTCAGGCAGCAAACGCACGAAAATGCGCTTATTTAATTCCTGCGTTATTCTTGTGCTATCATATGGATGTGAGAGCTGGAAAAGCTCTTTATCTTCAGAAAAGAAATTATTGAGTTTCGAGAACAAATATTTTCGTAGGATTACTAACACCCATTGTAGTGAATTCAAATCGAATGATAAAGTCAGAGAAGAGACACATCAACACTTCATCACAGATGCTATTAGAAAACGTCGTTGGTCCTACATCGGGTATGTCCTACGCGCAGACATCAACAGAATATACCACCAATCTCTTGAATTGATACATACAGGCAAAAGAGGCAGTGGTAGACCTATTGAAACAACTCAGAAGAGCAATACTTAGAGAAAGTAAAACAATCAATATTCATACTATTCAAGAACTACACAGAATAGGTTTCGACAGATAGAATTGGAGAGATCTGATCTTTGCCCTTTGCGCTAACTTCGGCGCAAAAGGAAAATGAATGAATGAACTAAGTAAAGGTAAGTCCCATGGCAGCAACCTGCTGTCTGGGTTGAAGATAATTCTTCATGTACTACGCCGCAGCAACTATTATGTGGAGTGGTCAGTCTCTTCCGTGCTGTGTTTACCATTATTATTCACAATTCATATTAGTCATACCTTATTATTCAGGAGAAGACTCATCGCCGCCTAACTCCAACTGCTACAACTTTGTTTGGGATCGTCTGTCACAATGAAGAAGGCAATTTTCTTCACATCATTGTGGCGTTACAACAGGGCACACTATGGGACTAATATTTAATTGATTACTGCCGAAATTGAGCACAGGCTGTACAGCTGTACCCCCTACAGTAGAAAAAAAGTAGTGCTTGTGTGGGGTTTTTTTTTACCATTGCCTATTGTAGGAGCCTTCTACTAAAAGGGGGGGGGGCTATAATTGTATAGATGCCATGCTACAAAGCTTCCATAAGAAAACGTCAATGTAACGGTATGTCATCTACTATGGTTTTCTGTTGTATGGGTGGTTTGTCTAATGGGCTATTGATGAGTCTAACAGACTCAATCGCATAAGTTTTTACTATTGTAGAAATCATTATAAATACAAAAAAATTCTACGGAAGAGTCTAGAATTAAGTAAACATCTTCCTACGCATAATTAGAGAGTTCCCCCTCCCCGCCGGAAGGTGGGTTATGCATAGTTAAACTACTCCACCCATACCAGTGAACATGGCCAAGAGCTAGGTTTCTACAGACACCTGACATTACTGGTATGCTTCAAGGTATGCTTGGCAGGGAGCTGAAGCCTATGCCTTCAACTGCATGTTACGGAAAGGTAGGAAAGCCACAAATAACCCTTAGATTTACCCCTCTGAGTACGAGACTTCACAATGCATTGCATGCCGCTGGGAGTTAGTATTCTAAGTATAAAATACAGCTCTTGAGAAACCACTCCATTGTATTAGCACTGGGAGCTAGTCTTATGTGTATGAAATAAAACTCTTGTGAAATCATTCCATTGTATACCGCTGGGAGCTAGTCTTCTGTGTATGAAATACAGCTCTGGAGAACCACCCCATTATATACTAGTTAGTTAGTTAGTCATTGGATCATCATCACTGCACTCCGGACAAGTCCATAGATGATTAGATCTCTCCTTGAGTGTATCCGTCATTACACCTTGATTGACGGTTCCAGTACGCTGTTGATTGACCATCATTCTTTCTCGCCCATCAAATTGCTCCTTTCTAGCGACACCACATTTCAAACCAAGCTTCCTTATTCTAGTCATGGAACAAGTGTCATCGTCACTTATAGTCATTTGTTCGTGCGTTTTCCCGTAGGGCGTTTAAAATGTCTGCTCGATCCATCGCTCCACCAAAAGCCGTAGTAGCAGCTTGTGTGACCAACCTATCTGCTCTCTCATTACCCCGAATTCCCCCATGTCACAGCACAAAAATGAAAGCCACTTTACGCACAAAGGAATTCTTCACTGCACCCAACCACGATTCCCGAATGTACCCCGCCTGAACTTTCACAATCATGCTCATCGAGTCACTGAGTATGCAGGCATGTAGAAGATAGTCTGCGAGCACGCTCATTTCAAAGCTTTAGTTACTGCAAAAATAAAATTATATACTGCTGGAAGTTAGTCTTCTAGGTATGAAATACAGATCTAGATAGACCATCACATTGCACTTTGGAAGTAAAAGCTAATCGTGTGTAACATCTGGTGATCAGTGCAATAACAACAAACACACAAGAATATACATTCATATGAATAGGGCTGTAGATGTGATTTTGGTAAAACGGAGGGGGGGGGGGAGCTGACAACTTCGTTATAGATGAAGAGGAGAATGCAGTAAAAGGAAGAAGACAATTGAGGGAGGAAGTAGACAATTTCGCGATAGATGACTAGGAGAATGCAGGAAGACTGTATCTTATATGGTCAACAAACATGTTGCAAAAAAATATATGGTAAAAGGTCAAATAGCAGTTTAATGTTGAACATTCTCTTGATTAGAAAACTGGCCTCACAGCACGTGTGGCATACCCTTAAGTGCTCCGCCCTCTGTTCCAGCAGCCATTCGACTCGATGGTGTTTCGAGTCCAATGCCGCGAAACAGACGTCAACATCAGGGCACAACTTTGGCCCTTGCGACAAGTTTCTTTGTTGTTCCGCCCACCCACGCCGTGCCCGTAACCAGTTCAAGCACAACATCGGCCTGTCGGAACAACATGGTAACTGTTATCGAAGGTTACGACTACGGGATTGTATAGATGAGGTGCCATAAAGCTTCTACAAGTACATTTTAAGTAGGAAGCCATAGGAAATTTTTTTTTTAAATTCTTGAGACTAACGGAAATTGAACCAGTCCGTTCAGGTTCAATTCCCGTTAGTCTCATAAAGCTTCTATAAGAAGATAACTTCAATATAAAGGCATGTCATCTACTAAGGTTTTCTGTTGCATGGTTGGTTTGTCTAGTCAGCCATTGGTGAAACCCACAAACACAATCGCATTTGCTAATTGGTTGAATATTAAATGTTGACCAATTGTACAGAAACGACGTTTCAATAATTAAAAAAAACCCCAAAACTTCAGTGTCTTGAAACAACCTAAACCCCTAGAAATGTGAGGACCGGGGAAACACATGCAAAAATTAGTATAAATAGAAATATTTAAGGAGTGTTGCCAATAACAAAGTACATACCACACTAATAACATTAACAAAGACAGACGATGTTTCGACTAAAATATCTTCCTCGGACAAAAACAAACAATAAGAAATGGATATCGAAAAAGAGAAATAGTGTGATAGGAAGAGAGGAGCAAAAGCAGAAAATAAAGGAGAGAAGATGAAAGAAAAAGAAGACAGAATACAAGTACAAGATCAAACGAAAGAGTAGAGAAGCAACATAACGAGTATAATAAAAGAAAAATCTACTTATTTGAAATGTGTTATTGAGTAGAGCTGAACTCAAAGCTAGAACTAATGACTTTTAACATAATTGTCAGTCGAATACAGATTATGGACAAAGTCCACAATAACAGTAGAAAAAGGAAAGGTGTAAACGTAGGGGGAGGAGAAATCGCAAAATACAAACAGAATGAAAGAATAAAGTCCACATTTTATGGATGACAAAAGTCAATTCTGTATATTTGTTCTACATTGAAAACTGCGATTAGAACATGTTTATATTTTTAATGATTCATTTTTTAGTAAAATGGGCAACAGAGTGGGGACACACTCCTGGGGGTGGGGGTACCACGTTGTTGTACTTTTTTCTTACTGTTAACTGTAAAACATTCCTTTTAAAAGAAAGGGAGAGCGGCGGGTTTGAATGTTAAAAATACCTCCTCCCTCTATCTACTGGCTTACATTTAAGTATGCGGCGCTGTATTATCTATGACCATGGCGTCGCCCTTATCATGTCTAACCGGGAAGTAGCTAATCCGGTGCTTGACAATACAGTCGCCTGACCCGAAAACGATCCAGGTTTTGGTTGAAGTGGAAATATTGATGTTGTAGTATGATCATTGAATTTAATACAGAACAAGAGATAAAGAAGAGGGATACATATATAAAAGATAACAGCGACGAAAGTTATCGTTAAAGCGGTTATAGATTTGACGTGGATGGTGTGAGCATAATGAAGGCAGTTGTAAATTTTCTTTTCAATGTGTTAAAATACTGATGGAGAGACTTAAATAGAAATAGGGGTAATCCGAAATATGTTGACAATGAATGTAACCGCAGATATATATTCGAGGAATGAGAGAGTAGTTGTAATTTCTTACAGTTAAATATACTCACATAGAGTAGACAGGTACAAAATGTCGACGATTTACTTATGAAGATAGCTGGCGAGCCTTGAGTACGTTAGACTAATGTATTACACGTTACTCAACATTGGAATCTGGTCACGAGTTCAACTATCTGGACTAATGGATAGAGAGAGATGCTACCCAATTCCCCTGACTGCCCGTAATCGGTATAACAGGACTTCAACACTTCTTTCGACACATATTTTCCCACGCAATGGCAATCGAAGACATGGCAGTTTTAAGACAATGTTTTAGAAATCAAAGTGCTCTTTCAAAGTAACTCGAATTCTTCTGGGAGCTCAGTGTATGAATCGCAATACTATGTTATTACAATAGCACTTTCATAAAACACAGATTTTTAAAGCTTAACTTGATGACAACTGACAGACTATCACTACGGGGCTTTGGATTTAAAACACGAGAAAATACAAAAACATTTTGAACGTTTCGAACCGTTAGGTCTTTATCTAGAAAATACAAAACAAACAGTGAAAAAACAACCAATTAAAACAGTAAGAATAATGTTACTACTACAGAGTCACTAGAACGCAGACATGTAAACAATATGAAGTTCAAGGTGACAATGACGTAAGTGTAAACATGTAGTCATGGCCGTTGGTTTTATTGAATTGTTGTTTATAGTTTTTCGTGTTTACACCCCATAGCTCCTTAGTGATAGTCTGTCAGTTGTCATCAAATGAAACAACTTAAAAAACCTGTGTTCTGCGTGTGTACAATTGTTATTCAGGTTTACAGCAGTATTATCCTTTAATATGTCATTATGATACAGGATTATTTCTTTGTTTTGATCCTGAAAATTGCGAGTAATAGAAATTTTCAACTCTCAGCGGTGTGCAATGTTTTAACTCTCAGCGGTATGCAATGTTTTAACTGTCAGTGGTGTGTAATGTTTCAACTCTCAGCGGTGTGCAAAGTTTCAACTCTCAGCGGTGTGCAAAGTTCAAACTCTCAGCGGTGTGCAATGTTTCAACTCACAGCAGTGTGCAATGTTTCTACTCTCAGCGGTGTGCAATGTTTCAACTCTCAGCGGTGTGCAATGTTTTGAAACAGTCTTTGACTTCATAACATGTTTCAGTGCAATGTTTCTACTCTCAGCGGTATGCAATGTTTCAACTCTCAGCGGTGTGCAATGTTTTGAAACAGTCTTTGACTTCATAGTAGGTAAAATAACAATTGTATAGATCAAGATATCTGAGAGTTCCACACGAAGAATGGCTCACTATATATGCATATCAGTTACTAGAGGTTTGCTATAGTATGATGGTTGTCTCACTATATATGCATGTCAGTTACTAGAGGTTTGATGTAGTATGATGGTTGTCTCACTATATATGCATGCCAGTTACTAGAGGTTTGATGTAGTATGATGGTTGTCTCATATATTCATGTCAGTTACTAGAGGTTTTCTGTAGTATGATGGTTGTCTCATATATTCATGTCAGTTACTAGAGGTTTGCTGTAGTATGATGGTTGTCTCATATATTCATGTGTTTGATGTAGTATGATGGTTGTCTCATATATTCATGTCAGTTACTAGAGGTTTGATGTAGTATGATGGTTGTCTCATATATTCATGTCAGTTACTAGAGGTTTGATGTAGTATGATGGTTGTCTCATATATTCATGTCAGTTACTAGAGGTTTGCTGTAGTATGATGGTTGTCTCACTATATCTATCTATCTATCTATCTATCTATCTATCTATCTATCTATCTATCTATCTATCTATCTATCTATCTATCTATCTATCTATCTATCTATCTATCTATCTATCTATCTATCTATCTATCTATCTATCTATCTATCTATCTATCTATCTATCTATCTATCTATCTATCTATCTATCTATCTATCTATCTATCTATCTATCTATCTATCTATCTATCTATCTATCGATCGATCGATCGATCGATCGATCGATCTGTGATAGTATCTGGTTGCGGAACCCTTCACAGATAGCCAGAGATGGACGGCGTGAAATGTTACACATTGAATGTTTTGCTCTTGTATAAATGTTGTCACTACGGACGCTGGTGGCACACAATGAAAAGGTGTGTTTATCTAAGAACGTGTCAAGCGACGATAAAACACAAACGTGTGTTTTTATAAGAACGCATCAAGCTATGATCAAGTGCAACGTTTGTTTACCTAAGAACATGTCAGATAATAGGCAGACGGGAATCATACTAGGTAGAAGCTTTCTGGTTGGTCTGAGGCAACGTGGGCTTATTGTAACCAGAAGGATCAATTTCTGATTGGCCAGAGGTATTCCTCTGGGGAAATGAAAGCTTTTGATTGGTTGGAAATTTCTGGAAGTTTGGAGGAACTTAGGAGTGAGGAGGAAGAAGGATTGCATTATCAACTGCCGAGCAGGGCGGTCGCATTTCACTCCTGAGGAGGTAGTCTCCGAGTAGTCCCCGGAGTCAGGCTTCGCACGGTCAGAAATCTCTAACAGGCTTGTCTCAGACAGTCAGTGCTTGTCTCCCAGGAGAGACAAGTCCTAGTTAAGTCTCACAGCTGAGATAGTCAATTTTCGGTCTCCCAGGAGAGGCGAAGAGTCAGAGCCAGATAGTCAGTCGGTGTATAATCTCTACGACTTAGCTTATAACCCGAGTGAAACAATTCCTGGATGTGCTAGCGTAATTCGTAATCGGCGATTATTATATTATTGCCCACTTGCAGACAATTTAGGATTAGTCTGCAGAGTTGAGGTAGGACTCGAATAAGACTAGATTGGGAATTGTGACTAGTGTTTATATGCCTCTCTTATGAGTGATGCTATTAATTGATGTATATCAACTTGTGTAAATAAACCTCATATTCTTGTGAAGGAGTGTTGTGGTTAACGTATTGATGTCGAGCAGTATTACACAGATTTAGACCTGGTCTCAGCACCAGTACTCCAGTAAGTTCTAAAAGGCATTTTCTCTCGTCGCAAATTATTGTGACTCTTCAGATCTTCTTTCTGTCACACTAGTCTGTCCAGACAGACAGTCAACTATATGTTTTAGGTAACAAGCTGTTACTGTTACACTTGTTACTGTTACATCCTATCTATCTCTGTATGTCTGTCTATCTATCTATGCGATGTGTTCCTTGTTTTGGTATCTGTGTGATGTTATCACTTCTCGACAATCAAAATATCTTCAATCCTCGCTGGTATTGCGACTCGTATCGCATTGTTACAACTATGACGCTTTCAATTGCATTTAGTATTATTTTCCCATGTGATAATCACGTCATTATCGATCCTCGTTTGTGTTATTTTACACCGAGGCAATCATAACATCTTCAATCCCCGTTTGTGTTATTATTACACCGAGGCAATCATTACATCTTCAATCCTTGTTTGTCTTATTATTACACCGAGGCAATCATACCATCTTCAATCCTCGTTTGTGTTATTATTACACCGAGGCAATCATAACATCTTCAATCCTCGTTTGTGTTATTATTACACCGAGACAATCATAACATCTTCAATCCCCGTTTGTGTTATTATTACACCGAGGCAATCATTACATCTTCAATCCTTGTTTGTCTTATTATTACACCGAGGCAATCATACCATCTTCAATCCTCGTTTGTGTTATTATTACACCGAGGCAATCATACCATCTTCAATCCTCGTTTGTGTTATTATTACACCGAGGCAATCATAACATCTTCAATCCTCGTTTGTGTTATTATTACACCGAGGCAATCATTACATCTTCAATCCCCGTTTGTGTTATTATTACACCGAGGCAATCATAACATCTTCAATCCTCGTTTGTGTTATTATTACACCGAGGCAATCATTACATCTTCAATCCTTGTTAACTGAGAAGACAGAAGACAAGATTTTAACCAGGTCCGTTCAACTGGCACCCATTCGCCTCGTTATTTTAATCAACACGTTGACAGTGTATGGTGAATGGATGCAAGCTGTACGGATCTGGTTCAAATTCCGTCTGTGTCTCTATCATGTTTTTCCTATAACTCCTCGATACCTACTAATTGTATTATTCAAACCTAGTTAGTATTATTATCATTTGCGACAATCAGAACATATTCAATTCTCGCCAATGTTATCACGCCTCTACAATCACGATATCTTCAGTCCTCGCCAGTGTTATTCTCACGTCCCGACAATCCTGATCACAACTGGCTTGTGGTAGTCAATAAACTGGTAGCCACAACAACAGGACAGACTCTAACCCGGTTGCTATAACTTGCTAAGTCGTGTCCACACATACTTCAGATATCACCTTAGCATCAGCAGTAACGTCAACAGTCGGCTTATCTCCCCACGACATACGGTCGGCCATGTTCCCACGTTAGCCGTTTGTTCTTCCTCCACTTGTATCTCCATTAGCACTGTATCAGGGAGTTCTTTAACTCACCCAGATAAGGCTCATCAGTCTGTTCCTAGTAACGGAGGATTTCCTCTTTGGTTGTTTTTTTTTTCACGCGAAGATATTGCGCAGCATAACCTTGCACTTGATTATTTCCGATGTAATCGTGGTTGGTTTGGCATTGTTGATTGTTACTTGTGCCTTGCAGTGTGGAAGTCTACTCATGATTGACAACCTGGAAAGGCGCGTCTCTGTATCGTGGTTATAAATAGCATGTAAAGAGATAAACCACCAGTGTCAGGAAACGACCGGGCGCACTGAAAATGCAAGAGCCGTGGTAACACAGCACAAATTTGAAGATACACTGAAATAGTGTGTTACTAATATTTATCAATAATATGTACTTGCAACTAAACACATTTCCATGAGAAAGTCGATCATGGATAAAACATAGATATTTTGCGCAGAAACACGCATACGTTATGACAACGACAGGAGAAACAAAAAGAAAAAACCAGAGAAAGAAATATAAATAACACAAACATATATTAAAGCATGGTATGGAACGTGTGGGAAATGGATGAGATGTCTACTGTCTTACGTTCAAATGAAAGCTTTCTAATCGAAACATCGAATGTCTGTGACTAGATGCTGTGTGACATTTTGCTTGCAAATGTTGGCAACATTTAATGAATATTTGTATTTATATCCTTATAACTAGCGTGGTTATTTATGTTCAATAATGTTTGCACCGTGGTTACAGGTAATTGTGGTTATTTATATTGAGTAAAGTCTGCAAGGCGCTTACAGGTAATTGTGGTTATTTATATTGAGTAATGTCTGCACAGTGGTTACAAGTAATTGTGGTTATTTATATTGATTAATGTCTACACTGTGGCTTCAAATATTGTGGTTATTTATACTGAGTAATGTCTACACCGTGGCTACAAATATTGTGGTTATTTATATTGAGTAATGTCTGCACCGTGGCTACAAATATTGTGGTTATTTATGTTGAGTAATGTCTACACCGTGGCTACAAATATTGTGGTTATTTATATTGAGTATGTCTGCACTGTGGCTACAAATATTGTGGTTATTTGTGATCAATAATGTCTGATTATTGCCAAAAATTGGCCTGCTTGCTTGAATAGTCTCCATCTTCTCCCACCAACACTTGCAAGATAGCAATCAAACTGTCTTTGCTCATGATGTTTATAAGGGTTTCCATGCAGGTATGGAGACGTGAGCTGTCTCGATTGATTTGGAGGACGCTTAAAATGAGCTCTGTTTGTATTTCCTGTTGTATCGGTTGTTAGAACCTAATATATATACTATGTACTCACTAACCCGTTCCAAGTTTTGCCTGTAGTAACTTAGCATAAACCTTTTTCTTGTGAAATTAATTTCCCCAGCATTTTTTTCAAATGAGGGTGGTAATGAGGTGTGCATTTAGGAATCTAATCCTACAACAATACACCCACGCCTTCCGCAGCATTCACCGTTGTCCTCCGTGATCGTTAGTATATAGGTCTTAATAGAAACCATTAAAACGCATCAGCATATTTTTTAAATGAGCCACTGTTATGCTGAAGTTACATCAACTGAAACATTTTTTCCCCACATTTATGGACCATTTGCTGAATCAAACTTGTAGTATTTTTTTTTTTAAATTAAACAATTCATCAGCAGATAGTAATCAGTTGTCTACTCTTGGTGTAAAATAAACAACTTTCACTGACTTATCAAGTCACATCCTTCATTAACATCGCGTGTGTCCACCAGCTACATCAATATAAGCTTGTTATTAGCATCTCATGCTATTGCAGAGTGTCTTGAGAAATGTTTGGAGTATGGAGTTCCCTCGAGCAATGCTTGCTCGCTAGAGATAATTCACACTGTTGAAGCCATGCTGCTCGAATATTATGTTCATTTCGTCCTAAGCTTGTTCATTTGGGTTCAAAATGTCCAGAGAGTAATGGCCAATGCAATACAGTAAAAAGGTTTCTTGACTAAAAAATTCCTGGTTACATTAGCAGGGTGAGGTCTATCATTGTCGTACTAAAAGATTCCCACATCTTGGTGACTGTGGAGTAAAGGTACACCGATAAGTCGCAGTATATGATTAACGTAGACATCAGCAGTTACGTTAACTGTGACAACATGAAGGGGAATACGGTGCTCACGGGAGAGTCCACTTCAAAGATGTACGCTTCTTCCTCCATATCTGTTATGCTGGATTACACACAGGTCAGCATATCTTTCTCCAGTACGACGTCAGGTTCGATTTCTCTTATCAGCACATGAGACATTAAACCTGCTTTCGTCAGAGAAAATCGCCGATCTCCAATCCGCCCTTGGACGATGAATATTTTATTGAACCCAAGTCAGTCTGTTGCTCCTGTGGCGTCTAATAACGATGTCAAATTTAAGACTTATGTTTTGCAAGCCAGAGAAGTGAAGTTTCCTCAGAACAGTGTTTGCACTAATATTCCCCCTAGTGTCATGTATATGAGCTGATGTCTGAGTTGCTGTATGGAGGTGGTTGCACAGATGCATCAGTATAATATGATGATTTTGCACTAGTGGTGTTACATGAAGTTTACCAGGTATGAGCGATCATCGGTGGTACACGTTGCCAGAAATCACTGTTGCAGCCTTACTATAGGGGACTGGTCACAAATGACATATCTGGCAATTTTCCTGGTCGCCATTCCATTGACAATAGTATCAGCAGCTGCCATCGTTCATGTAACGTCAGTCGAGACATGGAAAAAAACAATAACAGACCTTCTTTCGATAAAAACCAGATAATTCCGTTTACTTGCATAAACTTTATTAATGTGTGTGCCACACTTCAACTTGTTTCCTATTTTAATGAGGTTAGAATTTATTTATTTACTGTTTTGCATGTGAAGCATGAACAATGCGAAAGAAACATCTCACATCAACACAACAATGGGACCGCAGGAACTCTACCACTTGCACACATGCTGAGTTGAAACATCTCCCACGCATATTAATTAATATTTTAGCGTGAAAAGAAATGACATTTTCAAAGCATTTTTAATGGTTGCTAATATATATATATATATATATATATATATATATATATATATATATATATATATATATATATTATATATATATATGTTACCAACTGTATATGTTTACATTGATCAAATAACACGGAAATTCATTTACATGTAAATATACTAGAGTACTAAAAACACAGAGAACCAAGTCGAGGATGAAGACTATTTATCGCTTATACGCGACCTTTGTTAGAACAGACCTGAGCACAGCGTCACAGCGAGAGGCTACTCAAACAACAAACATGCTTTTTATTTTTTTAGTTTTACTTTATTTCGCCAACCAGTGAAAAGCACAGAAATAGTCGGATTGACCTTATGCAGCGACGAAAAATAATTGAGCACCCCAGCCTATTATAACGAATGTTGCAGCTTATATAGCGTCGTACAATTTTGAATTGTTGACATTGATCATGTATGCCTGTCAGTGTAAACAATGAAAACTTTACAGAAACTGAAATTCATGAATTTGAGTTGTCGTGTACTAGTTAGTCTTTTTCAGGACTTGTATTCCCAGCAAGTCAACTATCCAATACCAAGACATGGCCTATATACATAGCAAATCAAGTTGGCAACACTTAGATGGGACCTGTATATCCAGAAATTTAACTAGGTATCAGTTAGACAGGATTTGTATACCCATCACGGCAGCTATATAACACCAAGACAGGATTTGCATACCCAGCAAGTCAACTAGATACCAGTTAGACAGAAAGTATATACTACACAAGTCAACTAGGCAACACCTAGACAGGACTTGTATACCCATCACGTCAAATATATAACACCTAGACAGGACGTGTATACCCAACAAGTCAACTAGATACCAGTTAGACAGAAAGTATATACCACACAAGTCAACTAGGCAACACCTAGACAGGATTTGTATACCCATCACGTCAACTAGGTGCCAGTTATACAGGACGTATATACCCAGAAGTCAACTAGGCAATACCTAGACTGGACGTGGATGCCAAACAAGTCACCTAGGTACCAGTTACAGAAATTATATACCAAACAAGTCAATTAGGCAACACCGAGCTAGTCAACAACACCTAGACATGATTGTGTACCCAACAAGTAAACAACACCGTGACATGACTTATATAACTAGCAATTCAACTATATAACACATAGACAGAGTTTTATACCCAACAATCAACAACACCTAGACATGACTAGTGTAACCGACAAGTCAAAAACACCTAGACATGACTAGTGTAACCGACAAGTCAAAAACACCTAGAAAGGACTTGTATACCCAGCAAGTCAACAACATCTAGACTCACACCAGTTTTTTAATATACTATCAGACCTTCTTATGGCCTACAAGTAAACTAGACAATATCATGATTACCACGACACCTTTTTTTTAAGACTATCTGTGATCCGTTGTTAGTATATTTTGTTTATAAACATTGGTAAGAGTAGTACTTATTTCCGTTAATGTTTACATTAAGACTATGAGACCTTCTCATGACTTCTACCTCTCTTCAAACAAGACAACACATCTAACGTGAGAACTAAGACGATACCTAACATAATGTATGTCCTTTAACAATAATTGCATGCAATGTTATCTGACTTCGTCACTGACCATAAGATGGCACAAAGATGAAAGCCAACACGCGCTGATATCACCAAAATAGATTCTAGTCATATGTTAAAAGGGGTGTCCTCTACAAGTAGTATTTATTTGTGTAATTAACAAACACACACATATATTAAATATATTATTACTGTATTACAAGACACCAGCAAACTTGAGAACCGTTGATTTTTCCTTCGATCACTGGTCCAGAACGAAAGCATAGCAGTTAACATAATAAAATCAGCTACATAAAACATAATACAAATCGTGCGTTGCTATCAAGTAGTGTTTTAGTTATAGCAATTACCCAGACTGTTATCTTGTTGTTTCAATCGACAAGTCTTCATTAGATTTTCCAATCTGTGATAACAAGTTAGGAACAATCGGATGGACTTGAAGGATAATTTATCAGCAAGCGACAGAAAGAAAAAAATAATACTCTGTAAGCGTTAAACATACACAGAGACGGGCAAACAGATAAATAGGCAGGTATTCACGCAAAATATAGATGGTATAAAGGTAGACAAACAGTTAAACAGTCATTCACACATACAATAACAAGCATAAAGACATACACCAACAAACAGTTAAGCTGGTAAGCATTCATATAAAATAGAAAAACAAGCACGGAGAAACTGACAATATAAATATACTGGCGGACTGATAAAACAAGTTTGTAATTGTTACAATGCTATGTTAGTTAACTATGATAGTACATAGAACTGTCAATTAGCCACCATATCTCTGTATTTGATTTTGTAAAAATTAACGGAAATTGGTATAAGTGTTACCAATGTTATAAACAAAATAATGAGATAGTAACAGACGAGGTTTCGACTAAAAAGCCTTAATCAGAATGGGAGATAACAGACAAATAATATACTGAACAAACGAAAGCACATAAATGTGACGATGGTAGGATGGAGAGATCAAGGCGTGGTATGAAACATATCAAAGTAATAATAATAATAACAATAATAATAAGATCCATAACCCGACAGGGTCGTGGTGATACCACACTGGAGATATCAGCACAAAAACCGCAGTTATTCCTGTATGATATCCGATCTTATTTTTGTAATGTCTTACATTGATTTTTATTCGTTCTACTTACGAAGGCTTGTGTATGCTCTCACAGGTTGTATCAGGGGTTTACGGCACACTGCTGACTCTAGACATGTTCTTCCTCTTCTTCAGTGTTCATTCTCAAACTGCCTCTGGATCTCTCTTGTAGCAGGACAATGGCCTTATTAGAAACCAGAGATTGGACATGCGTTGTGTCGCCGTTTTATTTGAGCATATGGTTCGACACATCCGTCATCGACAGAACTCTAGACATATATCTGATGGACTTCTTTAGTCTAGGATGACTAGCTACCAAGGTATCATGAGATGATTGATGATGTATTTAAGGGTTTTCCTTATCTAGTAGTGTCTCTATGGGTCGTCTATTCTCATCATTTCCGCATGTCCACTCTATTTGGAGTGTCTCTGTTATATTTCGTTGATCCTAAAGCGGTTTTCTGACTTTAGCTTTGTTTTTTTCTGGGGAAAGGGTCATATATACCAATAATCTCCACAGCATATGCGAATATGTTGATATTTCCCCCCACATATTAGCGCATGAAAAAAAAATCCATGCCTACGGCATTTGTTTCAATTAGGTACTAGCGATGTATGTATACTATATGTACACGTAAGCTTCATTGTTACTATGTGAATCGGTGAGAACATTACATAAAATCGAACAAGTAAGTGTAAGATACGTATTATCCCTCTGAAGCTTAATGCCCCGTTCTTACATAAGTTTATCGGAGGAGAACTGTGGTGGATGTTAGATCAGCGAATCAGATCCAAGATTTACAGTAGAGGCTTTTCTGGGACAAATGGTCAAGCAAGAGTAAAGATGAAGCGGGAGAGAGAAACTGATGATGATTTTTAGGCAGTTTATGCTAGAGCCTGAACTCAGCAAGCGGTAGGGGAGTATAGAGAGAAACTTAGCAAGACGCGGACAGTTTAGTTTAGGAATAAAAGTTCCAGTGTCGGATAATAGGAAATAGGTGGCTGGGATAACACAAGACAAGTATCACAATGAACAAAAATAGGTATAAGTGTTACCAAATTATGTCGATAAAACAATCTAACAACGAGACACAGTTTAGTTTAGGCTGAAGAGAAAACTTGGCAAGGGGAACCAAAGTAAGCATTTGTTTGGATCTGGTAAGAAAGCAATCGAACTACCGCTTGCTAATTAGAATATGAGATTTGGCAGGACTTGACACCATATGAAAACCTGCTCTGGCTTTGCCGAGATAAATTGTTGATCGACACTGGAGAACGGAGTCTAAGTGAGTATAGGGCATGGCGCTTCTACTTAGAAATAATGTAGCGCCATTAGCAAAGATAGTTGTATTTCTGACAAAATCATTGCGCCATGAAAGAAGTAACATCCTCTGAGGGTGTCCTCAAACTAGCCGATCAATAGCAACGTGTTATTACTATATCACCACACGTTCAAGGTAGCCTATAATTACAAAGATGCTATGAATGTTGTGCCATTGATGAACTGGAACTGTAATGATTTCTAGTGATCATTAAGCTTACATGTCGCCATCCACGTGTCTTAACTCAAACACTGTAAAAGTGCATTATATAAGTCACCAGTATATAGACTCAACCACTGTATAATAGAAATCATTGACAGCAAAATATGTAGTCAAAGACATTGAATCTTAGACTTGTATAAAAACATGATATCAGTCACCAGTATATAGAGTCAACAACTGTCATACAACGTGATATCAGTCACTAGGATATAGACGCAACCACTGTCATAAAACGTGATATCAGTCACTAGGATATAGACGCAATCACTGTCATAAAACGTGATATCAGTCACTAGGATATAGACGCAACCACTGTCATAAAACGTGATATCAGTCACTAGGATATAGACGCATCCACTGTCATAAAACGTGATATCAGTCACTAGGATATAGACGCATCCACTGTCATAAAACATGATATCAGACACTAGGATATAGACGCAACCACTGTCATAAAACGTGATATCAGTCACTAGGATATAGACGCAACCACTGTCATAAAACGTGATATCAGTCACTAGGATATAGACGCAACCACTGTCATCAAACGTGATATCAGTCACTAGGATATAGACGCAACCACTGTCATCAAACATGATATCAGTCACTAGGATATAGACGCAATCACTGTCATAAAACGTGATATCAGTCACCAGTATATAGTCGAATCCACTGTCATCAAACGTGATATCAGTCACCAGTATATAGTCGAATCCACTGTCATCAAACGTGATATCAGTCACCAGTATATAGTCGAACCCACTGTCATCAAACGTGATATCAGTCACCAGTATATAGTCGAACCCACTGTCATAAAACGTGACATCAGTCACCAGTATATAGTCGAACCCACTGTCATAAAACGTGATATCAGTCACCAGTATATAGTCGAACCCACTGTCATAAAACGTGATGTCAGTCACCAGTATATAGTCGAACCCACTGTCATAAAACGTGATGTCAGTCACCAGTATATAGTCGAACCCACTGTCATAAAACGTGATATCATTCACCAGTATATAGTCGAACCCACTGTCATAAAACGTGATATCATTCACCAGTATATAGTCGAACCCACTGTCATAAAACGTGATATCATTCACCAGTATATAGTCGAACCCACTGTCATAAAACGTGATATCAGTCACCAGTATATAGTCGAACCCACTGTCATAAAACGTGATGTCAGTCACCAGTATATAGTCGAACCCACTGTCATAAAACGTGATATCATTCACCAGTATATAGTCGAACCCACTGTCATAAAACGTGATATCAGTCACCAGTATATAGTCGAACCCACTGTCATAAAACGTGATATCAGTCACCAGTATATAGTCGAACCCACTGTCATAAAACGTGATATCAGTCACCAGTATATAGTCGAACCCACTGTCATAAAACGTGATATCAGTCACCAGTATATAGTCGAACCCACTGTCATAAAACGTGATAACAGTCACCAGTATATAGTCGAACCCACTGTCATCAAACGTGATATCAGTCACCAGTATATAATCGAACCCACTGTCATTAAACGTGATATCAGTCACCAGTATATAATCGAACCCACTGTCATAAAACGTGATATCATTCACCAGTATATAGTCGAACCCACTGTCATAAAACGTGATATCAGTCACCAGTATATAGTCGAACCCACTGTCATAAAACGTGATATCAGTCACTAGTATATAGTCGAACCCACTGTCATAAAACGTGATATCAGTCACCAGTATATAGTCGAACCCACTGTCATAAAACGTGATATCAGTCACCTGTATATAGTCGAACCCTCTGTCATAAAACGTGATATCAGTCACCAGTATATAGTCGAACCCACTGTCATAAAACGTGATAACAGTCACCAGTATATAGTCGAACCCACTGTCATCAAACGTGATATCAGTCACCAGTATATAATCGAACCCACTGTCATAAAACGTGATATCAGTCACCAGTATATAATCGAACCCACTGTCATAAAACGTGATATCAGTCACCAGTATATAGTCGAACCAACTGTCATAAAACGTGATATCAGTCACTAGTATATAGTCGAACCCACTGTCATAAAACGTAATATCAGTCATCAGTATATAGTCGAACCCACGGTCATAAAACGTGATATCAGTCACTAGTATATAGTCGAACCCACTGTCATAAAACTTGATATCAGTCACTAGGATATAGACGCAACCACTGTCATAAAACGTGATATCAGTCACCAGTATATAGTCGAACCCACTGTCATAAAACGTGATATCAGTCACTAGGATATAGACGCAACCACTGTCATAAAACGTGATATCAGTCACTAGTATATAGTCTAACCCACTGTCATAAAACGTGATATCAGTCACCAGTATATAGTCGAACCCACTGTCATAAAACGTGATATCAGTCACCAGTATATAGTCGAACCCACTGTCATAAAACGTGATATCAGTCACTAGTATATAGTCGAACCCACTGTCATAAAACGTGATATCAGTCACTAGTATATAGTCGAACCCAGTGTCATAAAACGTGATATCAGTCACTAGTATATAGTCGAACCAACTGTCAAAATGATTCTATAGTTGTCCAACTGTAAATGATCTTCAATGTTTCCGTCATCGTCGCGTGCGATACTGCAAAAGTGATCTGTCGTTGACATTTTCAATACGCTTAAAGTAAGTGAGCACACTGGGTAGTTGATTGAGCAGGATATTGATTCTAACCAGTGTTCTTGTTTGTGTGTGTTTTTTTTTTGTTTCATCCATTCAACATTTGAAAGGCTGATGTCAACCCCATGCTTCTCTGACACTTGATTGATCCTCTTGTTTCTAAAATGGCGACCTGGTCTTATCTTCACAATTATCTTTATCTCTGCACACTTCTATTCATCAACATCTGTTGCTGTTTGTCTCCAGAATCTCATTGTTTCCGATATTTCATAGCAATAACAGAATATGCATTATTTTATAGAACGCATGTTTTTAGCAATAATAGAATGAATACATAGTCCGTGTTTTTCAAGGGTTCACAAGGGGAGCAAATAAGGACACCGCTACTTGTCACGCACATCGTTAGAAACAATTAAGGAGGTTATGGGGTTGAAATTAACTATTCCATCCCATAGCCAGAAGCCTTGCTGAAATCGGATGTGTCAGGACAAAAGGCACATATTTCGAAGTAAAGTTGTAAACCATTACACAATGCATTCTGATCTAATTACATCCTGTAAGTCTGCAAAAGTTTGAGAACGAACGCAGAAAAAGAATGAATACATTATTACAATTAAAGCATATGTTATACATGCTACTATAGTTTTAATATGTTGAATTAGAAGCTACCACACATATAGCAGTATATAGTAGTATAACCTACATTGTTTATATACGCTATATTATCTATATAGGCTATATTGTTTATATTTTATAATCTCAGTCATTAATTTAGTAGTGCCCGTGAACATTCAAGCAGGGAATCAACAAATTATAAACATTAAAACAATATACATAAGTATTTTGCTTTAACTCACACATAATACATTTGTTGTTTCAACTCACACAGAATAGTTATTTTCTACAACCCACACAGAATACATTTGATGTTTCAACTCACACAGAATATGTATTTTGCTACAACCCACACAGCATACATTTGTTGTTTCAACTCACACAGAATAATTATTTTGCTACAACCCACACAGAATACATTTGTTGTTTCAACTCACACAGAATATGTATTTTGCTACAACCCACACAGAATACATATGTTGTTTCAACTCACACACAATGAGTATTTAGTAATCAGATTTCTGAAAGTGTTAACTAAAGCTATGACTGTCTGCAGTAAAAATATCTGCACATAATTAATTAGGACTATATACGTTACTTCTTTGATTATTGTCATGGTTTTCGTTGGTCACTTTGTATATACTTGAAATCATATTGGATATTTTCGGCATGTTACCCCAAATATATATATATATTGACCAACGACAATCACGATAATAATAGAAAAACGTAACGAAAGATGTCCTAATTAATTCTGTGAAGAGGTCTTAACGTTGACGGTCATGCCACAGCCAATTGTTAAGTCAATACACCAGCTCACACACATAGACAGACAACGCTCGCCACAGACAATCATAACATTAGAAATAACAGATCGTCTCCGACAGGTTTTTTATACGTCTTTTTCCCAAGGGTCTCTTCTTGTTCCTCTACCATGACCACTAATTCCCCCCTTGGCTTCCAACTTCTAAGGGCTTCGGAGAGTAAACAATGAATTCTTTAAAACTAATATTGAAGCAAACTCCCATGCAAAAAAATATGTGTTCTTTTCAGTTGTCAAACAAAGGACTAATTTGAAATACCGGAGGGAAAATGCTGACATTAATAAAGAAAAGACAAAAGAGCGAAGGGCTGAACGCGTAGATGAAGGACAGCGATAACGCAAATAATAGCCTGATTGTTGTAGTCGAGATGATTGGCCGTCATTTTCTGCGGTGTTTTTCTTTTAATTGCGTGGGTTCCAGGGCAGAACATATTGTCCCAACCATCTGTCAACCGCGTTGTTATGCGGTTATTTACGACACACGACTCCCAAAACAGAAGGGAAGTTAGAGATAATTGTTTTGTGTGCTGTCCTTGTTATTTTGGCTTTTGTAGCGGTGGCAGTCTGTTGTAGTTGTTACTGCCACTTTTTGTGTTTTATTGCCGTCGATCGTATTGCAGCTAGCTCCAAAAAATAGTGATAAAAATAGTGAGTTTCCTGGCATTTTTTACAATAATATTCATCACGTGGAACATTAGGTGTCAACATTTTGTTAAGATCATATGCATGCTATTCTATGTATGTTCATGATACCAAAAAATGTCTACAAGAGATTTTAATTAAAACTTAAGAAAAGTAGGCTCATGTAACAAAATTAAAGGTCTTTATCTTGAGTTCACATTTTCCGTGATGCCGGAAGTTCGGAAAAAGACCTGGGTAGAGGAAGTGACGTCTCTTATATCCGGGCTCCATTAGAGTTGAGATTGAAGACCGCGGAAATATTGCTCGCGCTCGTCGGTGATTTCAGGGTCAACTGCTTCTAAGGACGACACACGGAAGTTGTAACGTCGATTTAACTCACTCTTGGCTAGAGTTCACAGCACTACACACGCGAACTACTCATAAAAGCAATGGCTTCTGTTATAGTCGCATGAACGTTATCCAACTCCTGACATCACCCAATGTACCTTTCTAATCTCATCAGACATGCGTTGAATTTCCTGCCTGGAGAAACTTGCTGCATGTTCTCTAATTATATCCACATTAATGAAAACTAAACCAGATATAGCAAAGTAATAATGTCACAGTTATTTTATCTTCTGCGTTCTTTCTCAAACTCCTGCAGATCAGTAGGATGTAATCCAGATTAATCTGTGGCATGGTTTATTGCTTAGCTGCTATATGTGCGCCTTTATATTAATACTTCAGCATGAAAGCTGTGCCAATTATGTCATATATATGATGGAACAGACAGACCCTCAAAAACTCCTGCCTTTTTTACGATTATTGGTGGGCAACCATTTTGGACCTATACGGGTGGACCTATTCTGTGCTTCTTTCTCAAGCCCCCCAGTGGACGTATTCCGTGCTACTTTCTCAAACCTCCGGCTACATTGAACCTATTATGTGCTACTTTCTCAAACCTCCGGCTACAGTGAACCTATATGTGCTACTTTCTCAAACCTCCGGCAACAGTGAACCTATTCTGTGCTACTTTCTCAAACCCCAGTGAACCCACTACTCAAGCCCCCGACAACAGAAGGACGACAGTTTCTGATGAGATCGAATGTGCGTCTGTGAATAAATATCATTCTTTAAGAACAAAATTCTACAAGTATGTTGATTATACGTAGAAACCACCATTTACACGCTTAATGTGAATATGTATAACAATATTAAGGGGCGCCCAGGACATTCAGGTTCCAGCAATTAAATCGTGCTTCTCTGACGCTGGGCTCGTCATGCGGTTGAGAACCACTGCATATATCAACGTGGCACTCTTAAACCCTTTGGTATCCTTATACCCATTGGGATCAATGAGCGTCAGGCGTATGAATGATATCATGTTGTTCTGCCATCTCTCTGTTTGTATCGTTTCATATGTATTTGGCTGTGCTTTATATATGTTGTGTCTGTGTGTTTCACCTCTGGCCTAGTTTCAATCCTTCCGGTCTATCTCCACATTACATTGAACTCGCTATGTGAAGTCTATGGTGTCGTTCTTGCTCGTCGTTTTTCTTTGTTGTGTATGTATTCTTGACCACATCCTTTTGATCAAAACGTGGATTTTTGTGTGTTATTATGTGTGTTTCCAGTGACTAGGAAACTTCACGACCCTGTTCCTAGCCTTACCTGTTGAATTTCACTTTTGCGAAGTAAGTACATATTAAGAATATTATGACAAAGTGACATGCCAAGACATGGAACCCCTGTTCATGATTAGACTTCTGAAGAAATCTACTGAAGTATGTCATAGTTATCGTTATAATATACGAAAATAGAGTTCTCTTAGTCTGTAATATAAGTAACAATGAAGTGAAGAATTTCTTAAAGACGGCGAGTCCACATACACAGCAACAATAAAATTTGGCAAAAATGGTTCATTTATATTTATGAATCGACACTGGCTCACCCTGGGCACAATTATATAGTGCTCAGCCTCTCTCAGTACACGACAAAACTGCATACATGCTGATTATTTCCGTAGTTATCTAGATATACCCAAACCTTAACCCCTACCTGCTACCTGCCAAATATAGCACATTCTGCTGAGCATTTTTAAATACTTCAAAAACTGTCAATTGTTATCGGCTAGTCACAACCCGAGATAAAAGTAATTGTCACTTATATCTTAGCCACGTGCAAATGTGTAGTCATAGGCATTGAATCATAGACTTGTATCATAGAAATCATTGACAACAGAGTATAGTGAACAGGTATGATGAGACGACTAACTAGGTGCATGATTTCCAATATATCCACATAACTGGTGACATTAAGTGTACACTAGTGTCGACTATATGTCCACTATATGATATATGTCCGTCAGAAGTGTCCACATATGCCCACTATTGACGGACATATGTTATGGTTATAGGAGAGCGATATAACTAACTAATTAGGACACAGTCAACAGCTGTTTAATAATATAACACAAAGGCAAAAGTTATGAATTATAAACCGGCGTCATAGTATAACGGTTTTCCCATAAGTGCTCAGCTGTCCAACCAGCGATAAACTGATACTGCCTGACTAATGTTTACCTCAGAACTTGCTCAGTATCTGTGATAAAATTCCTCAACCTTTCCCGAGCATGAACCATGGCATAAATTTCCTGTTGGTTTGGTAGATCACTGTTTATTTTTGCAAACCGTGAGTGAAGATTGAAACCCAGATCATCTAGTTAGAGGACACGTGTCTTAAACACTACACTTATACGGCTCTCATAATGTAACATTTGGAAAGACAGCTCTGGACTGTCAATACTGCATTTTACCAGTTCAGGTGTCGCAGGGAGGGATTGAACAGCTGTGTGATAAATGTCGCATGCTCTTGCTGTCGCCACGCCATGTACAGGTTACGTTTTTTTAATTTACCCTCCGACAGAAAAAAACCCAGTACGACATGTTTACAAATTAAAAAAAAAATAAGTTGGTATCATTCAATGATAAAGACATAGTGATCAACCCAGAGTTTTCTTGACTCCAATCATTTCCAATGACTTATGTGTTTCTGAAGTATGCCATTACTAGTGCAGCTGGCGATGTATTCAGTCGTATTCTCTTCGACGGCAAATATTGTATTTTATTTAGTACGACTCACGGCATAAGACGAAATGTCGGAAATACTTGTAGCCGAAACTCGTGAAACCTTATTAACAGTGCAGGATTTACGTATAAGCTACACAAGCTGTGGCCTCTGGCCTCCACTTTTCTGCGCAATTGTCATATATACTTAAATATATTGCAGCATTATTTGTCCCAATGCCGCACGCCCGGGAAGCTTAGGGCCTTATCAAGTCTAAATCCTGCACTGCTTATTAATCAGCATTGGATATGTACATGACACCAAGCAGAACACATTTTAGCTGGGAAAGAGGAGAAATGGGGAAGCACATGTCGAAAGAAGTCATATATATTTATATATACGTGTGTGTGTCTGTATTCGTGCAAACGTGTGTATGTATTATATACATATATATATATATATATATATATATATATATATATATATATATATATATATATATATATATATATATATATATATATATATTATATATATATATATATATAACGTGTAGTGTGCATGTGAAGATATGCGCTCAAATTGGCATTGGTTATTGTAATGAAATTTTTGTAAAGTTGCCTCACCTCAGCGTATTTATCTCACAGAACTGTCTTGCTTGCGTGTGTGGAAATAATCTTTGTGTCATGCTAAATACTAATCACATATACATTTTTTTTTTAAATCCGAGAGTTCCAGTAATACTGTCCAATATTAATATTAACGACCGTTGATTTCCTTCATGAACACAATAGCTGAACAAAGGCTGAATGTTCCTGATGAACAACTGAACAACGACTAAATGTCCGTGATAACTAATTTTTTTATTAGCAAAAACATTCATAAAATAGTAACATAATATTTCATTCGCTTAATCTTTTTCAGAAAAAAACTCACAATTTCATGTTTCTAAGGAATATTCTCCTTAAGTAAAACAGAAACTCAACAACTGTCTATCGGACATTATCCTTAAGTAAAACAGAAACTCAACAACAGTCTATCGGACATTATCCTTAAGTAAAACAGAAACTCAACAACTGTCTATCGGACATTATCCTTAAGTAAAATAGAAACTCAACAACTATCTATTTCTATCGGTTATTCACCCTAAGTAAACTAGAAATCAACAGCTTTCTATTTCCACCGGTTATTCTCCTTCAGTAAAATAGGAACTCAATAACTTTCTTGTACTTCCATCAGTTCTATTTTTCTTAAGTAAAACATAAATTTAACTAATTCCTATTTCTATTGAACTTTCTCCATAAGTAAAACAGAAAATTAACTTCCTATTTCCGTCGGTTATTCTCCTAAGTACAGGCAATAAATTCATATTTCTAATATTCGCCGTAAGCAAAGGCCAAAGAAAACAATAAATATATATTTCCGTTTCTAACAGCGACTCTTCTGAAAGACATACCCCCCCCCCCCGGTAGATATAATTCCATGACAGTGTACATTGTGGCACCGATGTTCTACAGCTGTGTTTTCGCAGTGTCCTTCATCTCTGGTTAACCAGCTCACTAATTCTGATTTCTAGTTTTACTATTACTCGTAATTTCTGCTAACGCATCCAAGAATTTCACTTCTCAGAGATAAAGTATGTTTATTTAATCAAAACACTTGGTACGCATCAATCACTACATAATCGATTCACAACATCAATAGTTAATAGTTTAGAAATACAAGCCATTTAGAAAAGTGCATCAATTTTACTGTACATGCTAATCAGTCCGGCGCACTGTTTATACCTTCTCACTCAAAGCTCGTGTAGTTAGCAACTGTATCCATAACAACAAAATCTGACAGGCGTATCCACGTGTTATGTTTATACAAACTATATCCATAACAAAAAAAAACTGACAGGTTTATCCACGTGTTATGTTTATACAACTATATCCATAACAATAAAATATGACAGGGGCGTATCCACCTGTGATATTTATTTTCTTGTTGAAAGTATACCTTGTTGAAAGTATACCTTGTTGAAAGTATACCTTTTATATTTCATAAATTGAACACTAAATACCTCTCAACCAGGCTCTAGCAAATAAAAAGTAAAAACAAAATATATTAAAGTAGGGTACGTGCAAATGTGACAAGGAATGAGTCCTGGATACTTCTATCATGAACCTGAATGTTTTGTCTCTTTCCCAGATTTACTCAGCGCTTGAAACGTTATGTGAGTTACCAGGAACTTGTTACCACAAAACGTGTTATTATCGTCACATGCAACTGAAGCCCTCACAATGCATGATATCCTTATCGAGGATTGATGTATTTGTTCAGCATCGTTAGCATGACTTGCATTAGAACTCTTTACGTGGACGAATGATTGTAAAACAATGTTAGTCTGAACTGCAGCGTGGCAACGTGACCATATCCTCGTAGTTGATCTTATGTTCATTACAGAAATGAGTTTCATTTGTTCACGCCATGGACAAAGACAAGGGGAGGGAGGAGTTTCAACTATTCCCCCCCCCCTTTTCCCCCTTCTAGAATGTCGGAACGTCACATTTGATAGTAGGAGGCAAAGAAAGCAAAGGATTAAAACACACCCCTCCCCCCTATTTTATTGATTGTCCCACCCCTCTAAAAAAATATGGCATGTAACAAAGAAATGACTTTAAATTTTTTTAGATAACCTCCCATCCTACACTTCCTTTACGGAAAACATACCTACGGACCTGAAGTCATTACTATTGTTGTTGATAATTTGTCTAATGTTTGTTCGTGTTGATGTCTATGAATTATGAACGATTAAGCTCTTACTTTCTATGTGTAATTACTTTTTTTTTCCTTTTGTAACTTGCGGAGACGGGTTGATTCCTGCAGAGCTTTCTTTCGTACCCAGAAGACTTCACCTCTCAGTGGTATGACATGCTTTGATATAAGGCTTCATGCTTCAGAAGAATGTCTCCGCGTTTCTAATACAATCGCCCACTGCACGGAGAGCAGTAGAAGCTAACTTTGGTAAGAAGAGATATGAGTAGTTTCCCCTAAATAAAGTATAAATTCCTTTAGGTACGGGATTTTTATACCTTGTATAGAAAACTACTGACATGGAAAACGGGGGGGGGGAGTGGTAATCATCTTTTTCACTCTGAGAACTAAACAAGCCCGTAGATATGGACTTGAGGAGAGGGTTCGGAGGTTCACGCCACCCCACCACCAACTTAATAAAATCAGAACCTCTTTTAGTGTTAGCAATAAAGCAAAAAGGTGGATAAAACCCCTCCGTTGAGCATATTTCACATAAAGGTGGACAAAACCTCTCCCTTGAGGATATTTCACAAAAAATGATAAAACTCTCTTGAGGATATTTCATAAAAGGTGGATAAAACATCTCCCTTTAGGATATTTCACAAAAAGGTGAATAAAGCACCCTCCTTGAGGAGATTTCACAAAAAATGATAAAACTCCTCCCTTGAGGATATGTAATAAAAAGGTGGATAAAACATCTCCTTTAGGATATTTTACAAAGAGGTGGATAAAACATCTCCCTTTAGGATATTTCACAAAAAGGTGAATAAAGCACCCCCCCCCCCCCCTTGAGGAGATTTCACAGAAAGGTGGATAAAGTCCCTCCCTTGAGGAGATTTCACAAAAACGTTGGATAACGCCCCTCCCTTGAGGAGATTTCACAGAAAGGTGGATAAAGCCCCTTGAGAAGATTTCACAGAAAGGTGGATAAAGCCCCTTTCGTGAGAATATATCACAGGAAGGTGGATAAAGCCCATCCCTTGAGAAGATTTCACCGAAAGATCTATACATATCTCATTAAATAGTGGAATTACAAACGGAAACGGGCGAATTACCTTTTAAAAAATAAAAAAAAAATAAAACCCCTTTTACTGAAAATGTATCTACGGCCCTGTCACTAACATGCTGAGGTTATTGTTTTTATTTGTACACTGTGGAGTTGGTTGAACCATTTAAACACCCCCCCCCCCTTTTTTTTATCTACATGCTTGAATAAATATAATATGTAAGTAGCAATATTACATTTTCTGAACGTTAAGGTATAGAGAAGGTTTTGTCAATCTTTTCAGGCGTCGCCCACATGTAATCGTTAATGCTCCAGTGCACTTTTTAACTCTCATAGCCAGGACATATCCTTACTAGAGTTGCAATACCTTCGCGAGCACCAGATTGAGAACTCCTGGTATAAACGAATAATATGGTAAACTGGCATTTGCCATTTAATAACGCATACTTATTACTTGATGGCATCTGCATCAACCTCGCTGCCTTTTCGTTCCCAGACGATACAGAACCAATTTCGTTAAGCCTGATCGATCTTGAAACTGTTTGACTTCAAGAAATGTTTCCGGGTGAATACTGCTAAATTGAACAAGGATCTTCACCAATAATTAATTTACTAAACATTTTTTGGTCAAATCACAGATCACATGCCTACCACGTGTGATTATTTCCCTTGTCTATGTTGCGCAGTTTATGTTTATCATTTATTAATTTACATATTAATTTATATAGGGTTAGGGTTAGTTATAAAAACACATTTCTTCTTACCTTAACTCTAAATAAACTAATATTTAGATTAATTATTGATATAATATTTAGATTAATTATTCCTAAAATAAGCAGGCAGGCATCTGATCTCGGACTAGACCTTTTTTATCAAGATATATAATACTCGCATATTTGCAATTGAGATCTTCCATTTCACAATAACAATTTCGTTTTTTCCTTCTTCTGATTCCGCGTTTATTCTCAAACTCTCTCTGGATCTCTGCTGTAGCAGGACCTCTGTCCTATTAAATTTTCAGCAGGATGTAGTCCAGAAAATGGAAGTGCGCTGTGTTGCTGTTTTATTTGCGTCAATGGTCCGAAACATCAGTCTTCGACGGATTTCGCTTTAACATCCTCGATTTTATGAAATATATTCACTTTAAGATCCTACAATTCGTATAATATTCCAGATAAATATATTTTATATATCTGCCAATATTGTCAACATATGCACTTTACAAAAATATCTCATTTAGTATTAGTATATTCACACGAAAATGTATGTGTGTATATTTATATATCATCCTCACCATTAAGTGCTGCCTCCGCAAAGAACGTTATCTGCAACAGGCCTTCAACATCCTCTTTCTCTTGTTTCGGTGGTGCACTCTGTTAGACTGTAAATTGCCATCTTGTGATGCCACCCACTTGTATCACTGCCTGCCTCTTTCTCGCCTCCCTTCGATTTTACTCTCATGTAAGGTTTTCAACAAGGTATCATGTCTTTTAATGAGTCCAAAATATTTTGTTTGCATGATTTTTATTAGCTTTAATAATTCTTTCTTTTTATTAAGTTTTGTTAAAACCTCCTTGTTTATTTTCTTCTCCATTATGTTCTCCATATTCTTATACATATCCACATCTCAAAGGCATTAATGCTGTCTTCCAATTGAATATCTTTTTTCCCCATGTTTCTGAGCCATACATTAATATAGAATAGAGGTATCATTTTATAATTCTCATTTTTAGCTTGTTTGTAACTTGTTTAGATGTTAATATTTTCCTCATATCATTAAAGGTACTTTTAGCCATGTCTATTCTCCTGTTGACTTCTGTTTAATATATGTAATCATTTGTGATTATGTGTCCAAGATATTGATAATGTTGTACTTGTTGTAGTTTCTCTCCGTGTATTTTTATTACCTGTTCTTCTGTGAGTTTGC
>CM067298.1:28839758-28871526 GCA_034231615.1 Meghimatium bilineatum | reverse complement strand
AATGTGTTTCATTATTTAATATATGCATTCATGATGTATAGTGTTTTCATTGGGGGGGGGGGGGGGTAAATTGGGACACGACGGGCTTATCGCTGGATGCTACAACGTTTTGTGCAATCAGCATTGTACTCTTATTTTATGCTCTTATTTTATGCTCTTATTTTATGCTCTTATTTTATGCTCTTATTTTATGCTCTTATTTTATGCTCTTATTTTATGCTCTTATTTTATGCTCTTATTTTTTTATGCTCTTATTTTATGCTCTTTTTATGCTCTCGTGCTCTTATTTTATGTTCATTTATGCTTTTATTTGTTATTTTAAAGCGTGTATTTTATGCTCTTTGTTTAGTGAGCATTTTCTGTTTTCACCAGCGATTAACGCTGAATGTTACCACATAGATTATCGCTGGATGTTACCACATAGATTATCGCTGAATGTTACCACTAAAAGTATCGCTGGGTGTTACCACTGAGATTATTGCTGGATGTTAGGGCGGAGATTATCGTTGAATGTTACCACGGAGAATATCGCTGGATTTTACCAAATAGATTATTGATGGATGTTACCACGGGGATTATAGATGGATAATAACACGGGGATTATTATCCCTGGATGATGCCTCGGACATTATCGCTGGATGCTACCACGGAGATTATCGCTGGATTTTACGACGGACATTATCACTGGATGTTACAACGGAGATTATCACTGGATGTTACCATGGAGATTATTGCTGGATGTTACACTGGGAAATATCGCTGGATGTTACCACGGGGATTATCGATGGATACTATCTACGGAGATAATCGCAGACTGTTACCAAGAGGATTATCGATAGACGTTACACTGGGAATTATCGATGGATGTTACTACGGGGATTATCGCTGGATAATACCACGGGGAGTATCGCTGGATGTTACCACAGAGATTATCGTTGGATGTTACCACAGAGATTATCGATGGATGTTTACCACTAAAATTATCGCTGGGTGTTACCGTGGAGATTATCGCTGAATGTTACCATGGGGGTTATCGCTGGATGTTACCACGTATTGTGTAATGAGCAGTGTACTCATATCTCCCTGAGTGTCGTTATTTTGAGAGGGATAGTACAAATGAAGAAACCGAAGCACAACAAGTCAACACTCTATGCGTTCTCAAACCTTTTCTTTAATTAATTTGTAATTTCATCACTTATTGTATAGTTTAATGATTTCATTTTTTATGTGTAATTACAGTTACATATTAATGATGTGTAGATATTCTTTAATATAACTCTGTTTATTTTTTGGAAAAGATTTTATGTTTGATTTCATGATCTAATATGTGTTTATTAATATATAAATGTATCATTATTCATTGTCACTTTACCTACTTTACTTTTTTCACTTGAATTTATATTCTATATATAATATCACTTGATATTATATATATATATATATATATATATATAGAGAGAGAGAGAGAGAGAGAGAGAGAGAGAGAGAGAGAGAGAGTCGTGTAGGTTCCTCTAGCGATCTTTGACATTTGAGCTAAGTACTCGTATGAGGATGTTAGGCTAAGTATGTTGATATTTCTCCAGATGCTCTCCAGAAATGTCCATATATGCTCAGATCTTCCTTCGGTAAATCGCTCAGGGTATAACAGTTTATGGTTCCGGTTCCATTTTGCTTTAGCGCTCTTTATGAAATCTTTGATATGCGTTCTCTTGTTATTTGTTCTCACTTTCCACCCACTTAGCGCTGCTGTTGTCATGTTCTACTCCGAAACCTTCCTCTTCTCCAGTCGAATCCTGAGAAACATGAAATGTTCTGCGACCCCACTCGGGTTGCATATTTATGGAACACGAACCTCAGGGATCTACTAACACGGAATCATCTTAGGCCTGATGTCACCCATCATTCTGGCACTATAATCAGCTGTAACTGCCCTAGATGCTACACCTATCTTCTATTCTTCTATATTGCCTTCTATTTATGCATGTCGCGGTAGGCGACTAAGGAAATTTGGGAGATATTGTGACAATTTGTCACCTGTTTTAAAAATAAACATTGTCACATCTTGCCCCAATTTGTTACTTTTATCTTCTATCCAATAATCATCCCTACGGATGATGAAGATATGCAGACGATTGGGCTGTGGACCTATGTCCTTTTGTAGCAGACTCCTAGGCGACAGGACATACGAGATGTGATATGACATCACTGCGGATAGGTGATGGGTAATAAATGGACAAAAGCAATGCTGAAGATGAGGTCAAGAGGCGCATAAATAGCAGGACATCTGTAGACTTTGACACAACAGTTTTCGTTCTGTGGTCTACATTCTGCTAATCTGCAGGAGTTTGAGAACGAACGCAGAAGGATAAGAAAAAGAAGAATATTTATAAGATTATTATATCTTTGTACAAATACAGTTGGGTGTAAAGAAACGATGCTATAATGTTGCGTACTTAAATTGTTGTTCACTAGTATAATTAGAAAATGTACACCAAGGTCTTATCTAGAGTTGTTCTGCTGATGTCACGCAGTAGTCATTTATCTTTACATATCAGATTTTCCCCTTGCTTAACATTGGCTAGAAGCGTATAGTACGTACAAAGCTACTAATGTTCAGTCATATCAGCCAAGATGAGTGTCGCCGCGTGAGGTCAGCACGCAGGACTATTCTGGTGAAGGCCATGTGATTTACTGTAAGAGAAATTCCCAGCTATTTTGTGGTAAAACATACTTTTTGTGACTCTACAGCCGTGACTTTACATATATCTAGAAGACATTATGTAAATAGACAATGTACTTTTGTTGAAGTCTGTATTACTGTACTCAAACTAACTGTCCTTGTTGCCGAGTCCCTTAAACTGCACAAAAGTATCAGCGACAATGCACCTATCCAGTAGTAGTGACAATGCACCTATTCAGTATTAGCAACAATGCACCTATCCAGCAGTAGCAACAATGCACATATCCAGTATTAGCAACAATGCACATATCCAGTAGTAGCAACAATGCACATATCCAGTATTAGCAACAATGCACTTATCCAGTATTAGCAACAATGCACCTATCCAGTAGTAGCAACAATGCACATATCCAGTATTAGCAACAATGCACCTATCCAGTATTAGCAACAATGCACTTATCCAGTATTAGCAACAATGCACTTATCCAGTATTAGCAACAATGCACCTATCCAGTAGTAGCAACAATGTCTACCTTGTATTAGGTATCATAACTCGTATCTTTCATTATATCAGACTCAAATATTTCTTATTATAAATCGTGGCAATATTGATATCTTTTAATCTTTTCATGGTCTGCCTACAATCATGTCTTCTAAGATCTGCACTTTCTCTCTCTCTCTCTATTTCTCTGTGTCTCTTTCTCACTCTCTCTCTCTCTTTCTCTAGGTGTGTATGTGTGTGTGTGTGTGTGTGTGTGTGTGTGTGTGTGTGTGTGTGTGTGTGTGTGTGTGTGTGTGTGTGTGTGTGTGTGTGTCACTACCCTGTCTATTTTTGGTGGTCACATTATCAAAGTGGAATCTGAACGAAGCTTTCACTTTCAATCAGGCAAATGGCATCTTCAAGCATCGATAGTCAATCGAATTGAAAGAGCATGATCCAGATCCTGAACCGGCTCGTAGCCCAATCTTGCTAATGCAGTCTTGGTCACAGACTGGCCATATTTCATGATGAAAATACAGACGATTGAATAAAATCGTGAAAGATGGAAGATTGTGTGTCTTTCTTTTTCTCGACGCGTGTTCCATTAAGCCTGCTCTTTCCTTTTAGTGAGAGTCCGTGGCACGGGAGGGCGAAATTGTGGGGTGTCTGTAGACTTTTCGTGACCAAATTGTTACGTGCGATATTGGTGATGCTATGTTTGATATTCGTGAATGTTATTTACGATGTTTGTGATATTATGTATGATGTTGTTGCTGTTATTTACAGATGTTTGTGATATTACATACCATGTCGGTGATATTACATTCTTGTCAACTAATTTTGTTAAAATGCTCTAGTTTTGAGTCACCATAAAAACATTATTTATTATTATCTTACCATATTGTGTTCGAGTGAAATTTTGACGTATACCAGTGGTTATATTTCATTAATTGAGTTGTACAGTTGAGAGATGTGTATACCAGTGGTTATATTTCATTAATTGAGTTGTACAGTTGAGAGATGTGTATACCAGTGGTTATATTTCATTAATTGAGATGTACAGTTGAGAGATGTGTATACCAGTGGTTATATTTCATTAATTGAGTTGTACAGTTGAGAGATGTGTATACCAGTGGTTATATTTCATTAATTGAGTTGTACAGTTGAGAGATGTGTATACCACTGGTTATATTTCATTAATTGAGTTGTATAGATGGGAGATTTGTATATCAGTGGCTCCTTCTTTCGACTCAGAGATTCAGTAGTGCTTAGTTTGAGTAGTTAAAGAAAGCTCACTTTCAACTAGGCCACAGCGCTCCTCTCTTCTTTACACTTTAGGTAGTTTTTGTCGTTCTATTTTGGTAACATGTTTAATAATTTTATATGGGTATGTGCAGGCTACATTTTCCTGACCTGCAAATATTCTTCCGCCAAGATGGATGTGTAGGGTCATTGACACAAATAAAATGGTGACACAACACATTTCCATTCTCTGTGGTACATCCTGCTGTAAATCTAGTAGTGTCGTGCTACAAGAGAGAACCATCAGTTGAGAATGAACGCTGAATAAGACAAAGAAAATAGTTTATTATTTGACATAATAACATGGTCATTGACTTTGTTTGATGTAACTAACCGTTGGCCACTTTGCAAATACTTTGTCTCCTCAGCCAATTAAAAATACAGGAGAAGTAGGATGAGTAATATAAGTGACACCGTCTGGAATCAACTCTTGGATTCTGGAATATGGTCTGCTCTGACAAACTAGCCTGCCTTATACCTCTATGCCACCTGTCCATTGGTGGTATATTTCTTTTTCTTCTTTTGTATCGTTCTTCAAGTTCTCAGTAAGGTTTTTTTTCACCTTCGAAACACAAAAGCTCTTGCCAGAATTCCGTGAAACACCAATAGTAAAAACATATTTTCATAATTGAAAAACAAAATGTAGTACTTTTTTTGTTTGCAACAATAACATAAAAGTATAAACGTATATTTGTATGTAAGTATTGCAAAATCAGCAAAGTACATCTGTTTACTTACTTCATCAATATAACATCACATATGTGAATATTTCTTCACATCGACATACCTAGCATAGGCTCAACAAATTATCGTTCATTTTCACACAAAACAAATTGTGACCTCTGTTACTGCCAGGTCAGGCGATGCAATATCTCTTTGGATTAAAACTGCGATATAGAGAGTACATTACGTTGTTTTTATTTACAGAATGTGAAAGAAAAGCTGTCTGTCGTGTGATAAATGAAATTTTCTTTTTTAAAAACTTCAAATAGTTCAATTCAATTTTAACAATAAGACAAATGCACGGAATCGACATCGGTCCTTAATCTAGAAAAGGATAACGAAACACTAGCAACTAGAAACAAAAGTTAATTACAGTAGGTTGTTAACTGTGTGCATAATAAAGAAGATCAGGGTATACATAAATAACATGAAAAATCGCCAAATGCATTAGAATCAAACAAAAGTGAAGAATCTAGAATACACGAGACATTTTCTAAGTTACTAATTGGTAGATACAGTAATTACAGTAATACGTGTATTAAAATTAAAATTCAAGACTAAATATTCAAGTAAAGAATAAAAGTAAAAACTCTATGGATAGAAAATAGACAACCACACACAAGTCATGCCACATGTCAATCTGATGGGAAGACATGGGTATAAATAAAGAAGAAATAAGAACATAAGGAAATGAAAGACTGATTCTAAAACAGGAGGTAACAATGGACGAGGACAGATCACATAAAATGTTGAAGATTGGTTGGACATATAACTGTTACGTATCCATGAAGAGTCTGTTTTAAGAGTACTCGTAGTATGAATCATGTGATTTTGTGTGTGTGTGTGTGTGTGACAAATCGGCTTCTGTAGTTTGATGGACAAGACTGAATGGCTGTGAACGAGATATCTCGCGCACCTCTGTGGTTTGATGGAAAAGACTGAATGGATGTAACCGAGATATCTAGCGCACCTCTGTATCTTCTACAGCTAAATTGGTTGGTCACAAGAGTTATACCTATTATTTTATTCTTCTTCTTCTTCTGCGTTGAGCATGTGGTCATGCTATACCGTCAAACCTGTCATCAAGACGAAGTCCACTGTCTTCTCCAGGTCAGAGCGGCTGCCCCATAGCTTTTGCCTCAAGTCTGTATCCTCTGGCCAGGTCTGCTGTCTCTGCTCTTTGTATGTTGGGCAGTCCTGAAGTATGTGTTCTGGAGTCTGGGTTCCGGATCCACATGGACATTCATCTGTGTATGAGATCCTTAATTGATCAAGGTGACCCAACAATCTGCAGTGTCCTGTTCTAAGGCGAAATATTGTGGTCTGTTGATATCTCTGGAGATGTATTGCATCATTTTCGTATTCCCCTTCCGTTTCTTTCTTCCACTTTGCTGAGTATGTGTTGCGGATTATTGTTTTTACTTCTCCGTAAGACAGTGGGTGTCTGTGTTGCTCCATTTCACTTCCTGCCTTTGACAGAGCATCCGCTTTCTACCTATTATTTTAGTTTAGTAGAGTCTAATTATTAAAATATAGAAAAAGTGAAGATACAGTTGACGACCAGATTGTACACGTCATTGTAAGATTGGTTGCGCCATTATATTCACCATTGCCATAACTACGCTTAATAAACGGGAGCTTCAGTATAGACATGTGTCACAGATCAAATGACCAGACAGATTATCATATAGTACGAACAATTAATTCACGTATCTGGAACTAGATAGAAAGGCAAATAGAAGTAAAATAAAATGGAAATTTAAACTTTTGTATGCTTTTCTTTCTTTTTTTTAAAAATTCGTTCTCAAACTCCAACTGAATATCACTTGCAGAAAGGTAATGGTTTTATTAGAATTCTAGGGGTGCAAAGGGAACGCATTGCTCTAGGCGGACCCAGGGTTAGCAGATAACCAAGATCCCAAATGTACCTCCACGTGGTGCACCCTGGAAACAGAAATACAGCAGCTCGTGCTGATTCTGGCCAAATCATTTGGGGATCGTGTCCGAGAATGTGGAGGTAGCAGATGGAAAGAGATTTGACTGCACAAGAGACAGACAATATCTTCGACACCACCAGCATCACCACATATAGCAACACTGTCGACATACAGTGAAGCTAGTCAGTCCAGTCCGAACATTGGAGGGGCGGCCAATGTAAAATGCACGTAAAGGTAAATGCATGGCGAGAGACAAACATGTTTCACACAGAGTACAATGAAACAATGAAAGGGCAGAACAGCGCTAGAGGGCAGCGCGAACTGCAAATAGAAAGTGAAAAGTCCCTAGGAAAGGGAACTACAAGCTCCGTCAGCTCGAGACGGGCTTCTAGTTATCAGAGTTCCTAACAGGCAGAGACCCAGACCCACCCATCGGCGTTTGGTAAAGCAAAAGACCTAACCCAACTCTAATGTCGAGCCTTCCTAAACCGGAAATATGCTTGCAAAGAGAAAGGGTTCTGTACCCGATGGGTGTAGGCAAGAAAGGGACAACGATGGCAGTCCTGGCCCAACTCTACTGTCAAGGTTTCCTATACCGGAAGTAACTTGCAGAGAGAAAGGGTTCTGTACTCGATTCGCTCAGGCACAAAAGGGACAACGATTTAGCCCTGGCCCAACTCTACTGTCAGGTTTTCCTACACCGGAAATACACTTGAAGAGAGAAAGGGTTCAGTACCTGATGTGCTCAGGCGCTATTGGGACAAGGACGCTCAGCTCGAGAACGCCTTGCTCTCAAACGCGTGGTGTGAGACTCGAACTTGGACAAGGGGTACACGATGTCGGTGAATGACACCTCGGCTAAGAGGGCGAAAGAGCCAGGGTCCAACTCCTCTGTTGAGTTCTTCCCCTTAAGGAACCAGGCTCACGGATGAGAAACGGTTCAGTACCCAATGGGCACAGGCACAGCACGTCCAATTACACGAGACAAGTTCATAGACAGTGGAACACCTCGTTTGAGTCAGACTAAGAGCAAGAAAATAGTCTGGGCGAAGAGTCTCCACTACGCGTGCCTGGAGACAGATATAGAGGCTGTCACAGGCTAAGGGTAGCCCACCCGAATTGTCAAGGCATGCCGAAATCGGATGTGCTAGGCCTACAAGGCGCATAATGGTGGCACAACGTAATCACGCTCCCGGCGGAAATCGCACGTGGAGCGAACGAAAAACAAACAAACATTAGAATTCTAGCCGGATGTACTCAACACAACACGGTTACTCTGTGTCGCTTTTTTTATTTGGACCAATGGCCAGATCTTCCTATTTAGACAGTATAGTACATTCCAAACATAGACAGTTCAGGAAAATTATTACTAATGATAAATGGTGGAATAATACACATACATTGCACTATTGTTTCTTTTATTGTTCTCTGTCTCGTAATTTATTGATAAAAATCTACTCGTCGATACTTTGATTCACTCTGTTTTTTATAAACTGTTTACTATAGTTTTGGTTTCGTTATAGTTGTTAGTCTATTGTTGGAAAGCCTGTATCTATTTGACGTTAGAACATATGACTATATAACTCCACTATGCCCATAATTGTCTACAAATCATCTTTATATCCATTCATTGGTATTACTGCGGTGACTTATTGTAATGGTTTTTGCAGTTATAATTTCACTGCACTCTGTATTTGACAAACTATATTCACAGTAGAGTGATGTCAGCTGGTCTGTGCTATAAAATGAATTTAGTTTTTTTTTCTTTTATTACATTAACACTTTGTGACAGTTTTATTGCAAACTTACACAGTAAACATGGGTAATTAATATTATTTTTGTATTATTCATTGATTTCTGTGTTCGTTCAGACGAAGAACTTTGATCGAAACGCCTACAGTTTTTGTTTAAATTCATTTTATTATATGTATTTTTTCGATCTTTTTAATAGTAGTTGTAGGTATGTGTAACACATATTTACTTATGAACTATTATTACTGCAGTAAACATATATTTATTAAATTAATTTTTGCTTCAGAAACATGAACAATGTTGTTAAAAGAATATGCGTTTAAGAACCACATTGGTGTATATGTGTAGTCTAAGTGAAGTCAATGCGAAGTCTATGTGTTGTATACGTGAAGTGTATGTGAAGTCTACACACTGAATAATGATTCGAGCTTCGTAAAAAATAAATGGACAAATAAATCAAGGATATAAAACTAGAAAGTAGAATTAATGAGGAAAATAAAAGATCAAATAAATAACGTTTTTAAGACAACGAAACTGGAATGGCCCATTTATTAAGATCTCATTGGAAGGATAATAACAATGCAATACTCTGCTGTGTATCACAACACACTTGTTTCTATTTGCTGGTGTTTTGTATTCCTTATCTTGATAAAGGACTGATGGTCGAAACGTCCATTCTGTATATTTGTAAAATGGAATTGAACTTTTGTTTCTTTTCTTTTTTTAAATTTTATTTACAACAAGGCAGGCCTTTTTTTCACCTTCATTGAAAACAAAATCTGGAAACAATGGTCGCAATTCAACCCCGGTACGCACCAAGAGAAACGAATTTTTCAGGTTTGTTTTATGTTTGTTTGTTTTCATGTCCTTGATTGATTGTAATCTCATGCCGAATTTCACAACGCAACAAATGATGACGCCGTAAATTTCGTAGTGGAATCTGAAATGAAGATTTATGGAAAACGGTATCAAAATTTGTCAATCGTTAACTATTGCACGCCGTCTCAGTTGGATACAAAGATGTTTCTGCAGGCCAGTACTTGGTAATGTCTCCCAGGATAGTTTCAAAAGCACTAGATTGTACTGTCATTCTGGGGTGCCAGATGAACTTAATTTCCTGTGACTGTTTGTTAACAGTGGTTGTGTTGTTAACCATGGTGCCGTTAGTCGATGCACTGTCGTGTTCATTAAAAGCATGTTTCCAGGTGGCCTGCAGTGTTTGAACGAGTCTCTCCCTTTTTCCCCCACGCAAAAAGTAGAACAGCGACCATTGTAAAAATAAATTTACTCCGTCTATATCTAATTCAGAAAAACGAAAACGTGGAAGACTAGACAACATTACGAAGAATTATCAAGAACATGACAATTACAGTGGGTATTAACACGTTTTGCTGCGAACCGCACGTCATTAAGAAACATAACGTTTGCCCTATGTGCCGCCCGTTGGCACTAAAGGAACTAACTTACTAATATTTAGTACACATCTTTAGTATCCAAAGAGATACTGTTGCATCGCCTGACCCGGCGACAACAGAGGTCACAATTTGTTATGTGTGAAAACAAACGATCGACTTTGGCGGCTGTATCGATCATCACTACCTCCCGAGCGCATGACATCAAGATTGCCAAGGTCATTAGGACTACGCCTGGTAATTGCGGGGTTCAGCTATTCCGCTTCCGGTTCGCGAACTTCGCTTCCGGGCAGAGCGTATTGGTTACCGGCGCTTGTCGAAGTGTCCTTAAAATTCATTCGGATGGCCCAACGTCCCTCCGACAGCTTCTTTCCCTACTTCGGAAGGCCAGATTCATTCCATGTGACATCCCGTCTCTTAACCTGTCTATATATAATATGAATTGATTAATTTCCGCTTCTATCTTCCCTGTTATTTTCAATGCTTGATTAAACTTCAGGCTCCAAACGTTTGTTGCTGTGATTCAGCATGTTTGTTTGTGTGTTATATAGTGGGGTATTTTAATGGTATTGTGTTTAAGTATATGGATGTCTTTGGGGAAAAGAGATGGGGGAAGAGTTGTTTGAAAGACGAAAGCAATAAGATAAAGACAAAATACTTAATTTGAAGTGAAAATGATAATGAAATTAAAGAACAAGAAATATAACTTACTGTATGTGAAATGAGATGTCTAAGAAAATCAACAAACAAACCAAGAAGGGGTTATGTGAGGAATGAAGAGATTACAAGAGCTGTTGAAACATCGTCTGTGGTAAAATATATTGAAAAGCAGAGACTGGAGTGTCTTCGGTTGGTCACTTAGCCAGAATAAACTCATATTGGCCAACCACAAGAACATGCATCATGAAAATGGAAACAAGAGCAGATGAAGATTTAAAAAAAAAGAAGTTGGATTGAAGGAGTTATCAACGTTTCGATGCGTCAAAATATTACTGAATATCAAGCTACAGAATGTGCTCTATCCCCCAAAAAAACAAAAAAAACTTGTCACTCAATTATGCAACTCTTTACAGCAAAAGCAGAAATGCCAATATACATTCAGACCCATGTGAAAGGAATACTAAGCGAGGACGAACAGAACAGTGTGCAGCGAAGGACAGTCACCCTCAGTTTCCTGGATGAGGAATATCCACAAGATATATGGGTCAGAGTATACACAGATGGGTCAGCACAGAATGCCGTGAGGAATGGAGGTGCAGGTGTATATACAGAATATCCACACAAGCCTAGAGATACAATCAGAACACCGACGGGAAAATTCTGCAATAATTATGATGCAGAAATCCAGGCAATTACTGTGGCAGCTAAAAAACTGCTGAACTCCAACTCTGACCTACAGCCTGTGGTATTCCTGACAGATGCAAGGTCAGTGCTTCAAGCTCTCCAGTCTGGAAAACTAACAGACTTGAAAAACCTACTTAGCGAATTGTCTTACCAGTATAGGGTAACCATGCAGTGAATACCCTCTCACTGTGGAATACCAGGAAATGAAAAAGCAGACCAACTGGCTAAGGAAGGTGCTGCCGAAGACCAATCAGATATACCAATCACCTACCATCAGAAAAAACAGATGATCAAGTCAATAAGAAAGCCACAAATACCAACACAAGATGACTATCATATTATGAACAGACCAGAACAAGTTATAATTCTACGTCTCAGAACAGGACACAACCGACTCCGCAGTCACATGTATACAAAGTTCAAGATTGGCAACACAGCCATGTGTACATGTGGACTGGCAGCACAGAGTGCCAAACATATACTTCAAGAGTGTTCTGAGCATGAAACGCTGAGGCAGACATATTGGCCAGAGGAAACAACACTGGAATCAAAACTCTATGGGACACTGTATGAACTACAAATGACAGTGAGTTTTATTAAGGAGACAGAATTACAGATATAGACATGTTTCAAGTGAACGAAAGAAGAAGAAGAAGCAAAAGCAGAGAAAAGACAGTAGATAGATATAGTGAAATTAATACGAAGGATACATACTAAACATTAACAAGAACATATCTTCTTACAGTATTTCGACTCAGAACTGACCACCATAGACTGAAATACTATGTTTGTATCGGTATGCTAAAGATTGGTTAGACAGACATGTGCCAAATATGGGGAATACAAGCAGAAAGTAGAACACGTGGTTCAAGATATAAGTAAGCCAGAAATGGGGCTCTACCTGAAGAAAAAAAATAAGTAGACCAGAGATGTGGCTTTACCTGAAGCAAAATATAAGTAGACCAGAGATGTGGCTGTACCTGAAGCAAAATATAAGTAGACCAGAGATGTGGCTTTACCTGAAGCAAAATATAAGTAGACCAGAGATATAGCTTTACCTGAAGCAAAATATAAGTAGACCAGAGATGTGGCTTTACCTGAAGCAAAATATAAGTAGACCAGAGATATAGCTTTACCTGAAGCAAAATATAAGTAGACCAGAGATGTTGCTTTACCTGAAGCAAAATATAAGTAGACCAGAGATATAGCTTTACCTGAAGCAAAAAACAATAAGTAATATACAGATGTGGTTCTACCTGAAGCAAAAACAATATACAGATGTGGTTCTACCTGAAGCAAAACTATAAAAGTAGGTTAGAGAGGTAGCTTTACCTGAAGCAAAAAAAAATAAGTAATACACAGATGTGGCTCTAACCGAAGCACACAAAAATAAGTAATATACAGATGTGGTTCTACCTGAAGAAGAAACTTTAAAAATAGGTCCGAAATATGCCTCTACCTGAGGTAAAAAATAAGTAGGCCAGAAATATGGCTATACCTGAAGCAAAACGGTATTGTTTTTCTTCTTCTTATTCTTTCGTTCACTTGAAACATGTCTATATCTGTAAAATCCTTTCTCCTGAAAAAAAACTCACTGTCTTTTGTAGTTCATATTGTGACCCTACACAGTGGCCCATAGAACTTTCATTCCAGTGGTGTTTCCTCTGGCCCATATGTCTGCCTCAGCGTTTCATACTCAGAACACTCTTGAAGTATATGTTTGGCACTCTGCGCTGCCTGTCTACGTGTACACATGACTGTGTTGCCAATCTTGAACTTTGTGTACATGTGACTGCAGAGTCGGTTGTGTCCCGTTCTGAGACGTATACTCTGTTCATTTTAAGAATGAAGTGGTCAGTGTTTCTGATTAGTTGTTGAGAACGCCAAACGTATACATAGAATATTAAATGCGCAATAACATATTTCATTAGATCATAATATTATTCTTAACTTAAATATATTTTTGCTAAATGAAACATGTCTATCACCAATAGTAATGTACGTCTTAAAATACTTTTTCATATAATATATCTTAACATTCCATGATAAATTTCTATACCTGCTGTTATTTAGTTGCGCATGCGCAAAGAGGTCAGGGAAAACCATTATAGTTTCTTACACAATGTTAAAAGTTCTGAATAATTAATTATGTTATTGTTTTTAAATATCATGAGCAGTATAAAAATCACATGTTGTCGCTGAGTAATATATGGGTGTGTTTTGATCCACTTCAATCTTAAAATGAACGGAGTATAGAATTACAAATTGTTTTGATCTGTTCATAATGTGATAGTCATCTTATTTTGGTGCTTGTTGCTTTTCTTTCATTGACTTGATCATCTGTTGTTTTTATTTTTGGGATGGCAGGTGATTGGTACATCTGGTTAATCGTCGGCAGCACCTTCCTTAGCCAGTTGAAAAAAAACGGTATAAATAGGTTTTAGATGTATCTCTACCTGAAGCAAAACCTGTATACGTAGGCAAGAGATGTAACTCTACCTGAAGCAGAAACTTTAAAAGTAGGTCAATGATTTGGCTCTACCTGAAGCAAAACCTGTATAAGTAGGTCATAGATCAGGGCTATTCAAATGGCGGCCCGCGGAAGCCTAGTAAGTTCCCTCGGATCATTGCTAAAACAATGAAATAGTTATAAAAAAAACTAAATGTATATAAATATATTCGGACCGCTGGCCTGTGATGATCCCCATTTTCTATATTTTGGCCCCCGAGTAAATATAATTGAATAGCCCTGTCATGTATCTCTATCTGAAGCAAAAAAACAAGTAGGCCAAAAATGTGGCTCTTACCTGAAGCAAAAAAGAGTATAAATATGTGTTTCGGTGCAGTACAAGTAGACGCCACCACATTTTTAGCGGAACAATATTGAGCGGAATGAGGCTCTCCCATTATTACCGTACAGAGGGACATAAAACAAAATAATACAAGCGATACAATCAGAAATAGTGGAACATTTTTTACTGGGACAAGTCTCCATCGAAGACTTGGCTATTTATGACGCGACTCCAAGTATACAAATATTGACCAATGGAAACACAATAATTAAAAAAAAAAAAAAGTAACAAATGATGACCTGATTAATTCTCTGCAGATGTGTTCTATAGCAGATGGTCATGTCCTTGCTTGACTATGTACAATAATTCATCCACACCAGCCCACAGCTCCTATCCCAACCATCCTAATATTTTAAGTAGAGAAAGTACGAACAAATTACGTTTCCTTTCACATATTTAGAAAGATGTGTCAAATTCAAACATTTTAATTTCTATTGGGTGGGGGGAAGGGGTGGTACCTTTTTCTTACCAAATCAGAACATGATTTGTATAGTTTTTAGTACTAGAAATACAGCCAAAATGTGGGTAAAAACTCTTCCTTTGACGATTGTTTTCGGATGACTGTCATCACATTTCTCATCTAAACGAGGTAATTACACACGAGAGCGACCCTTTTCTTATGTAAAACTCCACTCCTATTGAAAACGTATCTACAGCTCTGGTTGACGTCTGCTTTTGTCGAACTTCCTTTGTCAACAATTGTCAAACTTTCTCAGGCTATCTCCATCCTCCCTTAATTGTTGATGTCCTTTATTGACAGTACCAATTGTTGACAGCACCAGATATCACTATTTTAAAAACAAATCGATAAAGATGATTATGACAACGAGCGATATAGATGATTAAGAGGACAAGAACATATACATGGATATAAGGTGTTTTTGTCAACATTCAAAATAATCCTTCCTGTTCCCAGTATTCAAAGTCCGACATATCCCTACATTCAATATTTTCATGACAAATTTTCTCCACATTATGTAAGTAATTTCTTTTTTATATCCATCAGCTTCGTCGATACTTCTGCGGAAAGAGGGAGAACGTTACATAAGGAAAATGTAGTTTCCTCGATTTTATAGCATTTTGGGAAAACCATTTCTTGGAGAAAACCATTCAAGGAGGAGATGGGATTTACCATTGACTTCTATATTCAGAAGAGAACGTGAAATGTGACTGTAAAATGTCACAAAAAGAGTTGGTAGTTACCAAAATTAATCGGGATTTCACGTACGATATTTACCAAGTCGTTCTACAAAATACATTGCTTGTTGATCTCGCGCACCATCACTCATATTTGCAGAGGCGACGGATCATTTGTCACTTTTCGTAATTTTTGTATCCCTTCTAACAAAAAGCATGAAAAAAAGTCAAATATATCAAGATAAGTGATCGTGACATCAACGTGAACAATTATACTGGAGAAATACGTGTTTTCTAGCTTACACTAGTGATCATTGGATTAATACGAGACACCCCCAAGGAAATATTTCTTAAGTGTGATTCATTTCTGACCCTTGTATCTAGATGTATGTGGGTTTACACGATTTTAGTTTTCACTTGTTTCTTAGTACTTGGTTCTACCGGAGCATAGATTCTCAAACCTTCCTTTTGTTATATCTTTAGCCATCTCTTCCAGCTACCTCCAAGTCCTACCTGAGCATAGATTCTCAAACGCAACCTTAATCTTGTTATGTCTTTAGCTATTTCTTCCAGTCCTCCAGCTACCTCCAAGTCCTACCAAACCTTTGCATTTCGCAGTAAAATTATTACCTTCAGGTATTTCTTAGTCTTACACATTTCATCTATCCCTGTGGGTTGCAGAACAATGCATGTCTTACAATGCCTTCGGTTAGTCTTCTCAATTTCCATCCATCTCCAGCATCGCTTTTTTAGAGTACTTTATTGGAGACAATGATTGAAGGTCAATACATGCGAAATGAATGGCATTTGTGTTGTATTACAACAAAAAGGAATACATAAAATTTGTGTTGGTCGACACGATTGCCCGAGAGTATAATCCAATACAGCTGATTGTTTCATAATGTTTGTATTCAAATTTCAATTAATATCTTAATATCATTACATTAACATTGCATTTTTTGTAATATTTCGATCTTACTTTTTACGTGTTTCCAGTTGATAATTTAAAATTTTGCAATTATTGTAGTTTTCTAGTATGTGCAGTTTTCTGCAATCTTGGTAATAAAAATTATACTGTGCCAGAAAGAAATTTAATTTACGATAGTTTAACAAATGACCATATCATATTAATTTTTTCATATCATTGTATGATTCATAGATGAGTTGATAATATGTGCACAAATGTGATAGTGCAATGTATCTTGATGCTCATCGTAATTATGTCACCGGTTGATTCATGCAGCATACCAGTTACTTCAACCTGATCTATGAACTTCTATGTATCTTTGAGAGCACGCACGCAAATATATAAATTGAAATGTAGCCACCCCGCCCCTTTTTTTCAGAGAACAAACGAAGTTTCTGTTTATACACTTTCATTAGTACGAAAACTGAAGGACAAACAAATACGAATCGACATTCGAACACTCTAATTTACCTATTTTCATTCATACTCATATTTGTTACAACAACCTCTATATTTTCAACTTGTTAGGGTATCACTGATTACTATAGATATACATTCATCTATACATACTATAGATTACTACATTCGTTCGAATCCCATCTGGAAGAAATTTATTGGGTTGCTTACCCTGGTAAACCTCACAGTACCAATGTGCTTGCCAACGCGGCTCACCGTATGGGAACAAAAGCGAGTATGACATCATACAGTCCGTAACAAATTCATGGAATACAGTCCATAAACAATATTTTGTGAATGAATAAATGCAAATGTCGCGGTGAAAGGGTAGTTCGTCATCTTCTTCTGTGGTGGTTCAGTTGACAAATACCATTGATATTTGTTCATTATAGCGGTGTTGATCAGATTGACGGTCACGCTTCATGATAACATTTGCATACAACAATGGCGTCTGTTTTGAGTATGTTGGGGGGGGGGGAATTCCGTCTCGACACCAATCGTTTTGATTTGATGTCCCACGGAATTCCGTGACGTAAATGACTATTTATAGAGCGTTCCGGAGAGAATGACAGAAAACGGCTATAATATTACAGACTCCTGTCTTTCTATCTTTGACAATGAACTTAAGATGCTCCAGAAATATCTCCTACCACGAATATTCATGTCCCACGAACTCATGAAATTAATGTACCATTAAAGTTCAAAATGAAATATTAAAATTCTTATTTACATCAGCGAGAAATAGTAAACTGGAAGTGCTACTGTGCTTGACCTCATGAAACATGTACAGAAAACTCACCTGACTAGGCAACACAAATCCGGCCTAAATCCGACAAAATTGGACCGGAGCCGGATTTTTAAAAATGGCCGGATTTCGGATTTACCGGAGCCGAAATCCGGTACACCCCTAGTTTCCAGTGATAAGCAAAACTTCCAATTAACTGTTCCAAGCTGTGCATGTTGGATTTCAGTTTTGCTGCAGTAGTACATGTCACTAGTTTTTAAATCAGAAGCAACTGGCGGGTTTTGAACCAAATCCGTTCAGTTGGCACGGTTTCGCCTCTCAACTTGTGTCAACACGTTTTCCAATTAGACCAATCTACATTTATAATATATGTTTTTTAAACACAAGGTAAGAGTTTTGAAAAACACTACATGGCTACCATGTACCAGCATATTCTCGTTTATAATATATGTTTTTAAACACAAGGCAATAGTTTTGAAAGGCACTACATGGCTACTATCTACCAGCATATTCTCATTTATATTATTCATTTGTGTATTATTAATGTGTTTAGAGAAAAATTGTTCCTAATTGATTCTTGAAAGACCAGAGTACAACCAACCTACTACTGGCAGAGTGGTTAGACCGTACGCTTTATGCTTAGGAGATCACAAATTCGTATCTGGATCGCACCGTCTTGTTTATGGTTGGATGTTTGGTTGCTGATCTAGCAGTCCATGGACTCATGGTTGGCCATTGACCCAATGCCATTATGTGATATATGCATGTGTGTGTACGCTGCTGTTTTGTTCCATATAAGATGTTCCATTTATCTTTCCTGACGTCACCCAGCGCTGAACCACAACCTTCATGTCACGACCTGTGGACTGTTGACCTAGAATGCTGTTGTGATTATTTCTCTGAGTTTAATTGGTCGGTCTTGGTTATTTTGTGACAAGCGACTCCAATTATATAAATAGTGTCCAATGATTAGCCATACAATAATCAAAAACGTACGGAATGAAGACCTGCTTATGTATAGCAGTTATGTCTTCTGTAACTGCCGACGGTCACGGCTTGACATTCAAAAAGGTGGTGGTCGATAGTTTCGTAGGGATTTCGTCTTGTTTATATAAATTTTTTTCGGGGATCCCTGAGAGTGCTGCTATGAGTAGTCACGACCGGATTCAAGTCACGACCTGTGGACTGAGGACATAGAAAGACGTTTATGATTATTGCCGTTAATTTCATTGGTCGGCCTTGGTTATCATTGACTGGCGACTCCATTTATATGAATAGTGCCCAATAATAGCCAGACAATAATCAAAAACGTACCAAATGAAGGCTTGTTTACTTTTTTTTTGCAGTTAGGTTTTATAGTACCGTTGATTGTCACGTGAGTAGTTCTCTCGGCAATTGGCGTGACGTTTCCTTGAGAATGACGAAATTCATATGGGGATTACCAAGCGAAAAATTAACTTAATTCGCTGCTCTATGCAAGCCTTTTTTAAACATATAACTATTGTTTATCCCCATGTTGTGTTGTCGTAGTTTCCACACTAACCGTTCAGCGTATGGCTTTGTGAATGCGATTTAGTCTACATTCCAGAGCCAGATGTGATGCTCTGGTTGGGGTGTAGTCATGTTAATTCTAGATTGTCTTGATCCAGAATTGTCAAAGAGTATGAGCCATTGGACCGCTATATTAGCACCTACTACCAACCAACCATTCTAATCTGATGAAAGTGCATAAAATGGAGTGGTTTAATATAAGGCCTATTTACAAATTAATTTTCCACTCCCAACATTTCTTCCACAAATCTGTAAATACCGGGGATCTTCTAACAAGAACCAAATAAATTGATTGTTCTAGTTGTAACACCGCACATTTTGATTTCCTCCCCTCGCATTAAGCTCACCGTCTAAATGTGTCCGAACATGAAAATCATTTTAATAAGTCCTCACAGAGAGAGAGGAGAAACAGAAGAGGAAGGAAAATAATTCTGTCCTCAGTGATGGATGTATGGGTCTGTGAGATCTGCATTCGAGATGCAGGAACATGCACTTTGACCCAGAGGGTGTAAATTAAGTGTGTTCAAGAAGTATATGGCGTCTTGTGGACGACGAGTATACAGCAATTTATCTAAATGGTTTTTTTAATATGGGGGCAGGTGGGTGTTACATCAACGTATTTGTCTTATAGTAGAGTAGGTCATAGGAACAGGACAAAGTATTTCTCGTAATCCAGATTGCAGATACAATTACATTCTCTTTGTCTTAACTAACAGTTTACCTTTTATACCACTTTTGCTTGAGGTCATCATTGATCTTTCGGGGTTTTGGTTCCAGCTGTCATCAGCGAGTGTTAGATGGTTGTACTATTGTCATCAAATTATGTTGCATTAGCTGTCATCAGCGAGTGTTAGATGGTTGTACTATTGAGTGATAGTTATGTTGCATTAGCTGTCATCCGCGAGTGTTAGATGGTTGTACTATTGAAAGTTATCTTGCATTAGCTGTCATCAGCGAGTGTTAGATGGTTGTACTATTGAGAGATAGTTATCTTGCATTAGCTGTCATCAGCGAGTGTTAGATGGATGTACTATTGAGACAAAGTTATCTTGCATTAGCTGTCATCAGCGAGTGTTAGATGGATGTACTATTGTCATCAAATTATGTTGCATTAGCTGTCATCAGCGAGTGTTAGATGGATGTACTATTGTCATCAAATTATGTTGCATTGGCTGTCGTGAGCGAGTTTTAAGATGGTTACACTATCCTGTCCAATAATTACACGATCTAGAGTAGTAAACAAATGGCCATGAACTTTGAGCTTAACCTCACTCAAGTGACCTCATATCTCTATCATTGTGTCTGCTAATTGAGATATTATGTTGTTCCATTACCTACAGGCTAATGTGAAATCAAGACTTCTTAATGACTCATTACTCCCGTGATTCTCATTGGCCAATTGACAATGCACATTCTCCATAAAGCCTGTCAGGGCAAGTTGTCATTTGTGAAATCTAGTTACTATGTGTCTCTGGAATTTACAGCCAGTGCAGGATTTACCTGTAAGTTAACAAGCTATAGCTTAGTGCCCCCACGTTCTGGGGGCCACAAATATTTTTCATTTCACTATCTACGAGATATATACTACTTAATTGTTAAAGGGCCCCATATGTAAATAGCTTAGGGCCTTATCAAATCTAAATCCGGTGCTGTTTACACCCACCTTCTTTCTGACAGTCTGTATAAAAGGTCATTAGATACACTATATGGTCGTGTTTAGCCTTATAGCATTTATTATTTTTAGTGTTCGTTCTCAAACTCCCGCTGGATCTCTTTTGTAGCAGAATAATGGTCCCACTATGTTTCCATCAGCATGTATCCGAGATAACGCCTATGCGTTGTACCGCCAATTTGGTTGTGACGCTTTGGCGGTGGCAATTAATATGTTCATTGTCTTTACCATTTCCAATGAACGGTTGACGTCCATAATAATAGTCGCTTGTGGCACGGACAGATGAGAACCAAGATTGGAAGAAGGAAAAGTGATGTAATTGGTGAGACTTCTGTAAAACTTCCTACTACCTAGGTATTGAAGGAAAGCACAAACTCATAAGTTTTACAGCTAAAAAAAACAACCAGACTAACGAACAAGGAAAAATTATAGTTAACAGTATACAAATCGACCATAAAATGTTGATCACGAAAAACATGTAGAATAAACCGAGGAGAACAAGCAATAAAAAATACAAATTTACTGGCCTGCACGAAGTTAATCGTTTTATTCAGTTATCTAGTCTGGTACATTTGTATAGTGAATTATTATATTATTATTTTAAGCCTTTCATCCGATTGGTTAGAACGCTAGTCTCACACGAGCGAGGTCTAAAGTTCGATCCCCGGTAAGGACTGGGTTTTTTTCTGTCGGAGGGTAAATTTAAAAAAACTCTCCCTGTACATGACGTGGCGACAGCAAGAGCATGCGGCTTTTATCACACAGCTATTCAGTCCCCTCTACTGCAACGCCTGAACTTGTAAATGCAGTATTGACAGTTTTTTAAAATTTTTAATTTACTTTATTTGTTGTTTTTACATTCGTATTCTTCTTTTTTGCCTCTGGAAATATATATATATATATATATATATATATATATATATATATATATATTCTTCTTCTTCTTCTTTCGTTCACTTGAAACATGTCTATATCTGTAATTCTGTCTCCTTAATAAAACTCACTGTCTTTTGTAGTTCATACAGTGTCCCATAGAGCTTTGATTCCAGTGTTGTTTCCTCTGGCCAATATGTCTGCCTCAGCGTTTCATGCTCAGAACACTCTTGAAGTATATGTTTGGCACTCTGTGCTGCCTGTCCACATGTACACATGGCCGTGTTGCCAATCTTGAACTTTGTATACATGTGACTGCGGAGTCGGTTGTGTCCTGTTCTGAGACGTAGAATTATAACTTGTTCTGATCTGTTCATAATGTGATAGTCATCTTGTATTGGTGTTTGTGGCTTTCTTATTGACTTTATCATCTGTTTTTTCTGATGGTAGGTGATTGGTATATCTGGTTGGTCTTCGGCAGCACCTTCCTTAGCCAGTTGGTCTGCTTTTTCATTTCCTGGTATTCCACAGTGAGAGGGTATCCACTGCATGGTTACCCTATACTGGTAAGACAATTCGCTAAGTAGTTTTTTTAAGTCTGTTAGTTTTCCAGACTGGAGAGCTTGAAGCACTGACCTTGCATCTGTCAGGAATACCACAGGCTGTAGGCCAGAGTTGGAGTTCAGCAGTTTTTTAGCTGCCACACTAATTGCCTGGATTTCTGCATCATAATTATTGCAGAATTTTCCTGTTGGTGTTCTGATTGTATCTCTAGGCTTGTGTGGATATTCTATATATACACCTGCACCTCCATTCCTCACAGCATTCTGTGCTGACCCATCTGTGTACACTCTGACCCATATATCTTGTGGATATTCCTCATCCAGGAAACTGAGGGTGACTGTCATTCGCTGCACACTGTTCTGTTCGTCCTCGCTTAGTATTCCTTTCACATGGGTCTGAATGTATATTGGCATTCCATGGCTTTCACTCCACGGGGTTTGTTCTGGTACAGACCTTAAGGGGTTGTCAACTTCAGGTAGGTCTGTAAGTTGTCTACGGAGTCGTTTAGCTTGATGGATAAAGCTGCTCCTTTTCAGTCGCCCCATTGCTAGATTTTGGAATCTTTCCTTCATTGGATGACTTGGCATACACTGAAACTTTTCTGCTTGAATTATTACTTTTGTGTCTCTGCGTTCGCCAAGTGTTTGCATTCTTCCCATTTTCTGCATCTCTGCTATGGGTGTTGATTTCATTGCTCCCAACATTATTCTAAGTGCCCGGTTTTGCACTTTATCTAGATCTTGTAATATGGTGTTTGATGCAGGACACCACGCAACTGAACCATATTCCAGGTGTGGTCTTATGCCTTGCTGGTAAACTTTACTGAGTATATTTCCACTGGCTCCCCATGTGGTTCCACTTAGTTTTCTCAGGATAGCTAGCTTCCTCCTGGCTTTTGTTGTTGCTTTGTTTATGTGCTGCTTCCATGTCAGCTTATCATCAAAAGTAACTCCGAGGTATGTGGGTTGTTTGTCTTCTTTCAAGAGCTCTCCATCTATCTTGATATGACCAGCTTTTTGTTTTGGTGAGAGGGTAAAGAGTGTAGTGCTGCACTTATCTGTGTTAATGCTGACGCACCATCTATTTGCCCATAAGGTTAGGGCATCGATAGCTCTTTGTATTTGTTTAGTGGCCACTGTTGCATGTTCTTCCGTGCACCAGATTACCAGGTCGTCAGCATACATTGCCACTTTGATCCCATATGGTAGTTCAGCAACTAGGTCATTGATGTAAACCAAGAAAAGTGTGGGTGACAGGACTCCTCCCTGGGGGACTCCATGACGCAGTAGAACTTTCTTGCTCTTGCGACCATCTAATTGTACCCTGGCTCTTCTATTATGCAGGTATGCTTTTACCCATTTGTACATTCTTGAGCTAACCCTGCAATTTCGCAATTTCTTTAGGAGCCCTTCTTTCCAGACCTTATCAAATGCTTTCCTGAGGTCTATCCATGCTGCTAGTACCAGTTTCTTTTCTTGGAAGGCATCCTCAATCTCTTGGGAGAGGTAGGTTGCCTGATCTTCAGTAGAGTAGCACTGTCTGAAACCTGCTTACTGTGATACCAGAAGGTTTTCACTTTCAAGGTACCACTGCATCCTAAGATTGATAATGCGTTCCATTGTTTTACATAGACAGCTTGTGAGGCTGATGGGCCTGTAGTTGGAGACTGTGTTGCCATCTTTTCCTGATTTGAGGAGTGGTATCATTATTGCTTCTCTCCACGCCTGTGGTACATTACCCGTGGACCAGCTTGTGTTAAAGATCTGCAGTAGCTTTGCTCTTGCTGCAATTCCCAGGTTTCTAATCATTTCATTGGATACTCCATCAGCTCCAGGGGACTTTTTCATTTTCAATTTGGATATTGCATGCTCCAGTTCTCTCATTGTGATTGGTGCCTCCATGACTTCAGGTATAGGTTCACCTTGTCCAATGTTTTGCTGGTTCTTTCGAACCTCCTGTTGTTTGTCTGGGCTGACTTTGACGTTATTGTCTTCTGCAAAGGAATCTGCAAAGTAATCAGCTGCATGTTTACCTGTTAAAATGTTTCTATCTTTATAAAGTGTGATCCTGGTATTTCTCCCTGTACCTTCATCATTTAGTTGTTTTACAAGTTTCCATAATTTCCTAGTATCTCTTTCTAGGTTCAGCGACTCTGTTTTTTCTTTCCAGCTGCTCCGTCTGGCTTGTAACTTGGCTCTTTGAAATTTAGCCTTTGTTTGCTGATATTTGTTGTGATGTTCTTGGCTAGGTCTGTTCTCAGCCTGCTGTCTAGATGTTTCCATCTCATTTTGCAGCTTTTCCAGTTCATCATTCCAGTAGGGTTTGTAGTTTTTGCGTGCCCCCCTGGGTATGGTTTTACTAGCAGCATGTAGTATACATCTATTAAATTCACTCACTGCTCTATTGATGTCTTTGTCCAAGTTCATGTCCTTAGTTAGAACACTGGTTAAATGCTGGTACATTTTCCAGTCTGCCCTTTTATAGTTCCACCTAGTGAGCGTGCTGCTGTCCTTGGTAAATTCATTGTGGATTTCCAGAAATACTGGTCTGTGGTCACTACCTCCAAGCTGCTTTCCAACAACACGTGTGATGTTCCATTCCAAGCCTGGTGAGTGGAATGCCAGGTCTGGTGTAGAGGTGGTGTGCCATGCTCTCGAGTAGAAGGTTGGCGAGTCTGCTGGCTGGTTAATAAGGATGAGATTATTTTCATCCTGCCAGCTCTCAAGTTCCTCACCTCTCTTGTCGATATGATCGTAGCCCCAGCTCTGAGAGTGGCTGTTGAAGTCACCACACACCATAAGCCTCTCTTTGTCTGGAATTGTGTCTAGTGCCAATGGTTTATCATTTGGGCAGTAGTAGTTCAGGAGATGGAATTCTGCACTGTCTGTTTTTAGGTGGAGCATCTGGTATTCTGCCCCTTCCATATATACTTCCAGCTGACATGCGCTGATATTGTTTTTAACAAGTGTCAGAATTCCACCTTTTCGCCTATCCTTTCGGTCAGATCGGTAGCACTGGTAGCCTCTGATTTTGAAGGCTATGTCGCTGCTGAGGTGTGTTTCTTGGATACAGCATATGTTAACTTGTTCTTCACTGAGGACATTTTCAAGTTCCAATTTTTGCTGTATCCATCTCTTTTACTGTTGACACCCTCAGCATTCCAGTGCATTATTTTTATTGGTCGTTTGCTTGTTTGGCCAGTAGCTCTATTCCCTGGCTCCTCGAGGCAATTGAGAAGGACTTCCAGTAACTGAGGTTGGGCCCTTTCGAGGTATAGGGCCCGGCACCGTCCCTGCCTGAACGTCCGCCACAGGGCAGGCACCATAACTATTTATAGATGTAGACATGTTTCCATTGTGTTTTGTGCGTGGCATCCTGATTATCTGTGCGCCTTTTGGCTGGATGCCTCCGTCTTCAGCACTCTGCTTACTAGGGCAGGACTATGGTCCTGCTCGAGTGGGACTGCCCGACCAGTCTTAGTTTCCAGCCCCTGATGGCTGAACTAAGCCCCATCACCTCTGCACGGTGATGGTCTCGATGGAGATATATATATCTATATATATATACTCGTATATATATATATATATATATATATATATATATATATATATATATATATATATATATATATATATATAATTTTTATCTTGAATAAACGTCTCTGCAGCTCATACAGAGGTCTATAACGATTTGATATTTCTCACGCCAAATATGTTTGTATTAGCATCGTATATTCTGGGACACTCTTGAAGTATATGACATTCTGTGATGACTGTCCACGTGTAAACAGGGCTATATTGTCAATATTTTTGTGTACATTTGACTGCGACATCGGTTGTGTCCTTTTCTGAGACGTAGAATTGTAAGTTGTTCCAATGTGTTCATAATTGTATGAGGAACTAGCTGGCCCAGAAGTATATGCTGCGCTCTCGCAGGACAAGGTGAGTATGTGATACTGCCACACTGAAATGCGTCCCTTCGAGGACTAAACATTCATCCATCAACACCCTCCCCTATTAACAACAACCATGCCTTTTTAGGCAGCAAACCTAAAACACGATTGTGTGTTACCTTGGTTACCCATGTGGTGAGAACACGTGCTTTTGTTAGAAAGGCTATGGGCTATCAAGCGTTACCTGCTCACAGATAAAAAGATATTATTTCATTATCATCGTAACGTCATCATCGGCATTCATAATATGATAGTCGTGTTGTGTTGATATTGTTACTAGGTGAATACGTTATATGATTACATAATATGATAGTCGTGTTGTGTTGATATTGTTACAAGGTGAATATGTTATATGATTACATAATATGATAGTCATGCTGTGTTGATATTGTTACACCGTGAATATGTTCTATAATTACATAATATGATAGTTGTGTTGTGATGATATTGTTACAAGATGAATACGTTATATAAGTACATGTTATCATATTTCTGATGTCTAAATTTCATATTATGTCACCTCTCATTACTGAAACGGCTTTTCATATATATATTTCACACTTGACGAACTTGTTCTGTTATTATTGTCACAATGATTATAGCTGGCACTGAAAATATAACTCTTATGATAAATATGTTCTTTTTCATCAATAGTTGAACTTCTTTATTTGATATTTTGGCGTTTGAGAAACAACCAAGGTTGGTAAGTCAAAGCATTTTCTTTTTGGCATCTTTGTTCTATCTCGGGTCATTCCTCAGTGAAAATGCTTCCTATATTTTTGAATTATAAGGCCCATTTTATTTTCGATGTATTTATTTGTAGATTTTCTGATGTTAATTACATTATTCATTTCTTCTTTAATCTTTTACAATTAACATACACCATACTGTGATGGCTCTGTTTAACACATTTTAGTCTTAGCAACTGATAAAGCCACTTCATTGTTTATATTTTCTTCTTCTTTTCTTTGTGATTTTGTACGTATATTTTTGTAAATATAGTACCATTATATATATATATATATATATATCACTACACCGCACAAATTGGTCAGAGAAATGTGGAGGCATATCAAGAAATCAGGAAAAACGCTCACAGACACGTGTAAGAACTTGAGCATGGAAAACCATATGCTAATCACAGTTGAAGAAATCAGGAAGGCACTGAAAAGTACAAAAAATACAGCACCAGGGCCAGATGGCATTAGATACGATGACATTAGTCGAAGAACGGATGAGGAGTTGGGAGAGTTGGCGGACATGTTCAATAATAGCCTTCTAAAGGGCACAGTGAAAGAAGACTGGTTGCACAGCTATTTAGTTCCACTACACAAACCTGGGAAGGACCACACCAGGATACATGGCTACAGAATAATAACTATGCAGAATACGATTGGCAAGCTTTTGGAAAAAATTGTGGCCCGGAAGGTATCGTGTTATCTTGAAAGAAATAAGTGTTTACCAACATTGTTAGGAGGATATCGTCCAGGAAAGAAGATATGGCAAAATGCAGCCATATTTGCGCAGGATGTTTTTTGAGGGGTTCGATTCGCGCATGGAGACATGTGCGGTCGCAATAGACCTTGAGGATGCGTACAATAGGGTGTCCTTGGATATCTTGATGCACCAGCTGTTAAATCTTGCAGTTAATCCTTTTGTCGTGCGTTGGGTTGGCGCTGCCCTGATGCACAGGGTTGTAGTTCTTAAGTGTGGTAACTGGATATCTACACCAACGGTTATTAGCCCTGGCCTGCCACAGGGATCGCCTCTATCTCCTGTACTTTTCAATGTATACACAGTACATATCGCTGGCAATCAAATTACAGGCTTTGGCAGAACGATGTCATATGCCGATGATATCCTGGTGTATAGACAGGGCAGAAATCGAGAAGAGTGCGTCGTGGAACTACAGAAGGAGCTGGACAGACTGACAAATTGGTGTCGAGATACGGGAGCAGTGGTTAATCCGTCTAAGGCATTCGTGACGTGGTTTTCCTTGAACAATCACATGGTAAAGACACCCATGCCACAAGTTTCGTTGTCCGGGAAAAGTTTAGAAAGAACTAGCACAATGAGATATCTGGGTGTGTTTTTTGACAGAAGCCTGAGTTTCAGGGAACATGTTGACCACATTATCATAAGGGCAGGCAAAGGCTTAGCAGCAATGAAGGTTATGGCTGCTGCGCAGTGTGAGCAAAGATTGTTATTTCTTTTATACCAGGGTTTGGTTGTGGCTGTGGTGGAATATGCACTGGCAATTCTGACTCTTAGCCAAACTCAGATCGAAAGATTGGATAGAGTCCAGAATGCAGCAATGCGTATCATTCTGGGATGCACAAGAGACACATCGACAAGAGCTATGCGATACCTACTTGACCGCCCAACAGCTGAGCATAGATTACAATATTGCCGTGCACGGGCGTACCTTCAAATACATGCAGATAAGGAACACCCGTTGCATTCCGAAATACAGAAAGTTAAAGGCAGCAGACTCAAGAGAGGAAGGTCGTGGATGGGACGTGCTGAGGATGTAATACAAAGCGTGTGCCGATTACAGGATGTGGCAGCTGGTGCGGAATGGATAGGTCTACCCACAGATTTCGAAACTTGTTTGAGAGTAGTAATATCACTTAGCAGGGAATGCAGAGAATGGTGTCCCACAGCTGTGGAGAAAGAAGTGCAGGCTTTAATCAGTGAGAATACCAAAGAGGGGATGTGATTATATACACTGATGGATCTGTAATTAGGCATGTTCGCAGTGCTTGGGCCTTTACAGCTCAGTGCGCAGGTAAAACGATCAAGGAGGAAAGTGGTGCCTTTGCGGTCACTACGAGTAGTATGACCATGGAGACTATGGCGGTGACCAAGGCATTTGAGTGGCTACGCACACAGAAAGTAACGCAGGTCTGCATCTTGAGTGACTCTATGAGTATGATTAAGAAGGTACAAGTGGGTCTCGTTCGCGAACAGTGGATTGAGGCCTTGAGAAATGCGAGCTTGAAAGCGGTTACATTTATTTTCGTGCCGGGACATGTGGGCGTTCGAGGCAATGAAAGAGCGGATCAACTGCATCGTGTGCGATTGTGGCACAGGGCGATGGGGCAATGGATCGCGCTGACGTTTTAAACTCCGTAAGAGATATAACACGCGAGAGTGAGACGAATGTGGATGATGATTCCTTTTCAATGGCTAGGATTAAAGATCAGGGATTGAGATGCGGTGTTGCTAGAGGTGAACATTTTGGAAGGCGCAGAAGAATGATGGTCAACCAGCATAGGACCGGTACCGTCAGCAGAAGTGTGATGGCGGATACACTCAAGGAGAGATCGGAGCAACTATGGATGTGTCCAGTTTGCAGTGATGATGATCCGACGACTAACTAACTAACTATATATATATATATATATATATATATATATATATATATATATATATATATATATATATAGTACCATTATTTATATATATATTTATTTCTTTGCCTTGCAGCTTCTCCCTATTTGCTGAATCGTCGTCTGCATATTTCCTTTCTCCACTTCTTATATAAATATATATACATATATACTAGATATGCCTGGCGTTGCCCTGGTGAGAATATGAAAACAAAAGTATCAACACAGTCCATGCTCTCCACCGTGATAGGTTCAGAATAGAAAAGGTGTATCCGGTTACACCCCTACATAGAGCAGGGATATGTGATTTAAAGAAATATGTTTAAAATAAATAAAACATAATAATAAACACGAATTATTATTCAAATGCGCCAAAGACTGTCATATGTGCAGACCTACGGTTCTAAAAATTAAATTTAAAATTTCAATGAACGTCAGACTCTGGGATCTGACTTCGAACACAAAAATAGCACACAATGGACTCGAGCTGCTATAAACTGAGCTAACCGAGACAAACGTAAAAATGATCGCAAAATTGATCTTTTATATATAAAAGTTGCAGTATTCTCATTACAATCGCTATTTGAAGAATTCATCGATCGATCGATTTGAATTTAAGAATACGACAGAAACGCAGACATAAACAGTATTATGCGATTCGCTCATAGAAAGATGTATACTTGGATTAGCAAATGGCAAGGAGAAAGAGTAACGAAAGTATTAAAATAGAGTAAGCATCGACTGAAAGCAATTTTAATTTCTACCGTTTAGTAGATTTATCGATGGTTGCCTACATGTGTTCCACCTCTGTTCATCGGTCAGATATAAAAAGGTTAACCAATCATATCAATGGTCAGATTTGCCGGACCAGATGAGAACTTTTAAGATTTCTCATATCGACTTCGGGCGAGATTATAATCAATAAGCTAACGTGCCACATCATCAGAATCGGCCAAGCTGCTGAGATTGCTAATACCAGGAGTCGCCCGGACAATAATTTTTTGTGGTAAAAGAGCACTGTGACATAGATTTCCCCCAAATTCAGCAGAATTTGTAATTAATAGGCCCAACAAAACACATATTCCGTTCCTGTGCAGCGCCAAGATATAACATGTAGAATTTATTTGTTAATAATTCGGTATTCCAACCTTTTAGAAATGGTCTAGGAGTAACACAAAAAAATATGTTAGGCCCTAAACACATTGTAAAATGTATACATATATAGGCATGTGCATGCCTATGAGATTTGATGGATACTTTTAGGCCTTTTTTTTTACAAATTGACTCGATTATTCAAACGTTTTTTTATAGATGTGCGCAAAAAAAACCCTCTGTGATCAAGCACCAAACACAACAGTCAATCACGTCAAATCAGAGATTTGTCCACTACGCCACTACGACGATATATTTCAGTACATAAAATAGTAAATATAAAATCTTGCAGTATAGCAAGGAATGTCAAAGTCAGTGAGGTAGTAACGTATGAAGGTTAAGGCCAAGATAGTTTGTGGTCACTGGAAGATTATTGCGTTAATACTAAAAAAATATGGATTTTGGACAGTAATTATCAACTTTTAACATTTATCATACCGACTACGGACGAGATTATGACCCACTGGGCCAACGTGCCATACTTCATCAGAATCGGGTCAAGTTGTGATTTCTGTACTGGGCAGACTCAATCACAGATTTATGGAGTTTATCCATTTATATTTATTCAGCGTGAGCACTGTTTATTTATCAATGTGATACTTAATTATTAACGTGAGCACTGTTTATTTATCAATGTGATACTTAATTATTAACGTGAGCACTGTTTATTTATCAATGTGATACTTAGTTTAATTATTAGCGTGAGCACTGTTCCTTTATCAATTTCATAATTCATTTAACCATTAGTGTGAGCTCTGTTTATTTATCAATGTGATAATTAGTTGCATCATTAGGATGAGCACTGTTTCTTTATCATTGGGATA